>CAMPDV010005702.1:0-29410 GCA_946699065.1 Loxodes magnus | reverse complement strand
GGAAATAATAAAGATTGAAAAAAGAAAATGGAGAGAACCCAATTTAACTAAGTAATACCTAGTTCAATATAACAAGATGATTATCTATTAATATTGATAATTATAGAAGAAATACAATCTCAATAATTATTAATTTATTTAGTTTTTAGCATTAAAAAATTCATAAAAGTATACTCTTTATATTATAGGAATTATATTTATTTTTTTTATCTTGCAGATTAAAATGTGTTAAGTGTGATAGAAACTAAGTTTAAATAAAAATAAACAAATAATCAATGGGATAGTATGATACAATGATTTTATTCTCTATAATATATAAAGGCTCTGAAGAAATGATTATCTCCAAAAAAACTTAATAACTCTTAGCAGAACGCTGCAAAAATTTTTCCTTCCAATGGAAATTAAAAATTAACAAAGATTTTAGTGACTTGCATTTACGATCTCAAGATTTGTTAATTTCTATGGAAATTCAAAAACTGAAAACTCAATAATATGATATGAATTAACTCTAAGACCATCGTTGTAGCAAATTTAAGGGAAAATTTTATAGACAGAATAGATTGTAAGAGAAAGCTAAAATACTAGAAATTGTAAACCAAATAAATTGTTAATATTAAACAGCCCAATGTAAATAGAACAACAACCTATAAATAGCATATATAGTTGCCAAAGAATAGTTATGTGCTGATACAGCAAGTAGCCAAGAATATTGATGAATCTCCTTAATTTATTTTTAACTGATTCTAATTAAAAATGTTAATATTTTTCTTTAAAAATATGTTTAAGAATCTATTTCATTTAAATAAGCTAGAGAATGAATCATAAATGTATTTAAAACATATAAAGATTTAAAGTTAGATTTTTAAAGAAAGATCATAAATTTAAGAAGCAAATGCAAATATAAATATTCAGTTTATCTAATTTTAAGGTTCCTATAATGAGATGATTACAATTTATAATTTCCTTATATTAGTTTATTAATATTTTAGGTATTTATTATTTTAATATTTTAGCTTTTCGATTAAAATTTTTAAAATATTTTAGATGCTAAATAAACATAAAAAAGTAATAAACTTCTTAAATATTTCTATTAATTACTTAATCTAGACATTAACCTAAATTGAGTTAGCTTTTCATAAATATTTATTTGATTTCTAAAGCACAGCAAAAGTGATTTATCATTCTTTATTTAATTTTTTATTCTTCTTTCCAGATCTTTTATTAATTATACTTTTAATAATTAATTAAAGAAGCTTTTAACCTATAAGAAAATGAGAATTTAAATAACCTATATATAAATAAAGCAAAAATGTGTCTAGGAAGATAAAGAGAAATATATAGAAATAGAAAAGATAATAAATAGAATAAAAAGGTTAGAATTAATTAAGAATAAAGTATATAAATTCATTAAGTTATACCTTTTAGTTATGCTTTTAACTGGAATTATTCCATTTTGCTTCTAATTCTAACCTTTCTAAATTTTTAAAATTTTCATTTATTTTATAATCATAAAATTGAAACTAATACTTTTATAAAGAGCACAGCTATATTTTAACTTAATGTTTAAAAGATTCATTATACTATAGTAACTTATTAAACGTAAAAAATCTTGAAAGATATTTTTAAAAAAATAAAGGAAGAAATAAAATTACAAGAGTTTATTCTTAGCGATTCTTCTTTATTTAGAAATAAAGAAGCTTCTATCTAAAAAATCTTTAAGAAATTTATTTTAAGGTAAGTTAAATAAAAACTCTATTTGTTTCATCTATTAATGTTTACATATAATTTTCAGTAAAAGGTTAACTATGATTATAAGGGTTTCAGATATAAAATAGTTGAACATCTCCGCAAAGATTTTTGGGCGAAAGAGGAGAAAAAAGGAAAAAAATAAAGAGTCGGAACGATTCATGAAATTACTCCTCCTGCCACAAAAGCACAAGCATGAATCAGGGCAAATCTAACCTATGGCCCTGAAGAAAAAAAAAGATTAATAAAACCTAATCTTTTTCAAAAAATTAGAACTTTTAAGGTACATAAAGCGGAATATTACCAAAAAGACTGAAGAACTACAGAAGCTCATAGGAGCACTAAGATATGAAAATGCCTTAATGCGGGAAAGGTTAGAACAAATATCGCAGGAATTGATGGACTTCTAGTATATGTAGACATCAATATACTATTTATGAGAGAAATATCGAAACTGAAAGTAGCCAAGCTAGAATTTCTTGGAGTTACAACTGAATTTAAACATTCAATGTCTGAGGTGGAAATAATTCTGGAGCCCTACAGTAAAAGCTACTTGTTCTTGCTGTGAGAAGAAGAGGAAAGAATATGAACCAAGACCAAGATACACGATAAGCAAATGCTACTATTGAGAATCAACTTGAAACCTTAAGCGATATCTCAAGGAATTAAAAAAATTCAAACAAAGAAAATTAGACGAATTTTGAAGAAAAACATAAAAAAAGAAGAAGAATTATGAAAAAAAGTGATAAGATAACTCTACTAAGGAGGAAATTTTTATTAAAAAAATTAAAAAGATCACAGTATATCCAAGAGGAATTTACCTTTAACAATTTCTTAGACAGGTCTCTCTCAGCTCTATAGCATAAATGAGAGGATATTTCATTAATTTAATAAGGGTTTCTTTCCTTACAAATTTCTATTAATTATTTTGACTTTAATTCTAAGTCTAATTTTATTTTTAGTTATAATTTAAAAAATCATAATCTAGATCTCACAGATGTGAAATTTTTTATTTACTTTGTAATAATTGCATTCAATAAATATTTCTATCTTAACTATTTAATTTTTTATCATAATTATTCATTTCTTTTATATGAAAAAAAATTTAATTCTTAGCATTTAATTATAATTACTCAGCTGTAGTTGCTTTATAATAAACTAGAGACTCGGACTTCTGATTGTAAGAATTCTATAAATTTGATTGTTCATACTGACTTGAAAATGAATCGATGAATTATAGTTCGTCTGTATACAAATGTGATGTATATTAATTATTATTTTATTATTTACATTTTCCTTTAAATTCTGATCAAATCTATATTTTCTTTATTTTCCTAATTATCTTTTAAGACTTTAATTTCTTTTAAATTTGTAATAAATTAACCTTTTTATTCTGATAGAAATATTATCTTAAAATTAATTGGTTATTTTAATCCTCTTAAGGTTTGAGCTTAATTTTGCTGAATTTAACTAAAATTTTTCAATAGCCTGACAAGACTTAACTATCATTTTGAGAGGAATTTTTAAATAACAGTTTAAATTAAATTTTCATATTTATTATAAAATTAGTTGTAACTTTTATTAAATTGCTATTAAACATCTCTCAGTTGATTAACTAAGCATTCCAAATTTTAAAATAGGTTTATACTCTACTTCTCTTAATCATTATTTTTCAAAGCTATTTATTTAAATTAGTTCTAAACAGAAAGTACTTAGTTTAATAATAGCTTAATCTTTAATCCATATTTTTCTTTTTATTTAATAAAATTATTTAATTATAATAAATTTATTATATATATATTCTTTAAAACCGCCATAGTTGTTCGAAGGTGAACAACTAGGTCATCTTCATCAGAGGTTGGGGAAGTTAAGTACCCATAATCGACTTTATGTCTTCCTCTGCTTTGGTTTGGCCTCGAGACATAAGATTCTTAGACCTTCGGCACTGGCATAATTTAAATTTAATTTAATTCTGGAACTAAAAGAAATAATATTGCGAGCTTCATCAGAGGTGGGAATTTAAGTATCCATAATTGACACATGTCGTTCTCTGCTTTGGTGATGCAATGAGACACAATCTTACCATGTCCTTGGACCTCCAACAAATAAATAAAATTACGAGTATTCTAAAATTATATCAGTATTGAACATTTTTATCAGTACTGAATAATTATACCAGTATTGAATAAGGTTTATCAGTATCTGATAATTTTATCAGTAACAAACATTCTTGTCAGTATAAAACATTTTTTTTTAAAGAGCTGCGCACCAACGAGAGTGCTATGCGCTCTATAATCAAATTTATTAATTTATTTATAATAAATATATTAATTAGATTAGAAAGCGCGTAGCACCCCAATGGCGCGCAACTTTTGATAAAGTTTTTTAAAGTAAAAAAAAATATTTTCTGAAGTCTTCCACAGTGCTAATATCCTTTGTGAGTCTAGTCTTCTATAGGGCGTGATTGGAATGTTTCCTAAGAGACCTTTGTATCTGGCATCTTTCATCAATAACGTTACTTGATTCTCTTTAGTCGTTGTCTTCTCTCTTGCTCCTACCAAGATTCTTGTTCGGTTCTTTGCCCATGAGTACTTCTTGGTACCAGATCTTAAGTCACCTTCAGTTGGAAGATTGCTCCTCCCTATTTATCTATATATATCATAATATTAAAAAATATTACATTAAATCTTTTAATCTTTAAATCAATATTAATATAAAATAAATAATTTAAATCTATATAATTAAAACACTCAGCAATATTATATATATGCAATAATAAAAATTATAAATATTAAGAATTTAAAATGTTTACCTTTTTTTTAAATCTAAATAGTTAAAAATGTCTCTCTTAAAAGTAAGAGGTAAACCAATTTTTAAGCCCAGCATCTGCTGTTAATAAATTCCTTGATTCGATATTCAATATATATTTATTCAATTACAATTCTTATATGCATATTTATTTATCGTAATCCGGATTTATTTACTTTTTTCTTTTATCTCTTTATAACTTCAACAGTTCCTTAGTAAATGTCTTTAAGAGTAGCAAAATTAATATTCCTTTATTATCTTTTTCGCCTATTTTGATATCTCATATCTTTTGTATTGATAATTCCGTTTCCATATTAAAGAAAGTTTCTTATTTGATTTTTAAATTATCTACCTCTCTGACATCATTCGCAATGTCTCTTACTATTTCGGTCTCTTTTTCCTGTTGTTTTATCAATAATTTATCATCTCTCTGAAGTTAATAAAAATTAATTTCATTAAAGAGAAACTATGAAGATAATCTACTTAAAAATATAATTTCAATACCTTTACAGCTTAAGTATTTATTTTCTTTACTATCAAAAAGTTTAATTTGGTCCTTGATAAGACAAATAAATTCTTCTTTTTAAGATTTTCCTTCTTCTGTTTTTTATTTAAAGATTCAAATTATTGAATATCTTTAATTAAGAGTTTTTAGATTAGTTGTAAGAATTTTATTTTTTATAGGGTTTCTCAGATTCACTAGAAAGATGTTCATGCTTTACTGGTACTTTATGAGGAGTAATTTCAAGAATATCTTCGAAGTTTTACTTTTAATTACTTTCTTTAAAAGTTCCTTTCTAAGCCCTGTCATATTTAAAATAAAGGATAAAAAATTAAATTTGCATTTATAAAGAAAAAAATTGAAATTAAATTAAAAGAAATAGCAAAAATAATTTTAGTTAAGCATTAAAGTTTATTAATAATGCTAAAATATTTATAAAATAAAAAAATATTTAGTTTTCAAAATAATTTATATATATAATTTAGTTTATAAGATATATATTAAGTTTTTTATCATTAAATTGATAAACAATTATCTGATTTATATCAAAAAATTATGAATAAATAAAATAATAAAAAGTAGAAGAAGAATAAAATCTATAGATAAAAAAAAGATTGATTAATTATTACCTTAAAAAGCTAGCTTTAATCAAAATTTTTTTAAATTTTTTACTTCTTAAAAATGTAATAATTTAAAAATTGCTTTAAGCTATTTTTAAAAAAACGTGAATTTTTTTGATTTTTTAAAAGGATTCAAATATAAAAATTTTAATTTTATAAATAATTAAATTTATAGATTAAAATTTCAAATAAAATCTATATATTAAAACTTTTAAAAGGAAATATATAAAATAAGAACATGCTTCAAGAAGGGTTTTTACTCAATCTCTTCAAAGCAGGTGAGAAACTAGAAATATCTCTTCTTACTACGTCTTAGTTTTAATGAGCCCAAACTTCTTAAGGCCTACGAATAGTTAGCAGGGAAGAAAGATAGAAAGATAATAAATATCCTCCACAATAATCCCTCCTCCAAAATAAGTAAACAAGCACCAACATAGCTCAACAGTGGCACAAATGGCTTTATTACTCTTATAAATTGTTCTGAGTTATTTAACTAGATTTTATATTTTTTTTTTTATGGTACGCTTTCAAAAACTTATAAGTAAATAAATACGATTATAGAGCACGTAGCACCTCGTAGGCGTGCAGCTCTTTCAATATTAATATTAAAAAAATTATCTCACTTCTTTTTATTATTCTATTCGTCCAATGGGTCACATCAGTTTCTCTAAATGGAAATCTGCTTATTGAAAATTGTTCTTGAATTTTGAACCAAATACTCTATTCTTCCTGAATAAGATCCAAATAAGAATTGTTAATTAAGTCATTAGCAGACCCGTCAGTCAAACGTTCATACTGCTAGCGAGAACCCTCGCTAAAGTTAGGATTGTCTCTTCTGAACTTGTCTCCCTTCCCTGTGGTGGCATCTAGTGCGAGATTACTCGTAATGCATTACATACAGCATCAGATTACCTAAGAGTTCTCATGACCGTTCCTACATCCATATTTTTTATATAATATTGCAATAAAATATTATAAGGAAATTAACACTACCATTCTAACAACATACTCATATGATATTTTTATCTAATATTCGGAAACTTATTAGAATTATTTATCTATAAAAAATGTATTTTTAGTTACCAAAGCTAGGGCAAATATTTACTATTTATTTATTTTGAAGAAAATATTAATTTATGAATAAAAATGGTTGCAAAATTTTCTGATGAGTAAAATGATGTTTTAATACTATGAAGTGAGAGTATAAATGTTTTAGAACTAAAGATTAAGACATTAATGATTAAATAAGACTAAACAATTAGGAAATAAAAAGATTAAAGAAGGTATTTACTTGGATATAAATTTATAAGAGTTTAGTAAGGCTTATAAATAATCTATCTTATGCTGCTTACTTTACTATTATTCTTTTTCTTTAAATGAGATTCAAAGATATATTCTTTTAACTCTATGGCATTTCAAATATTTTGTTGTGATTTTCTTATAAATTATCGAAATAAAATATTTTTGCACCATAATCACTTGTCACTTATAAAAAAACTACTAAATTTCATTTTTTTGGCTTCATTTGGTTAAATGAGTATTAGACATATGCACAATTTTTAATAAATTTAATTTTTAAATTCATATTATTGTATCATAGTAACTTTTACATATTCTTATGGTGTATATTAAATTAATAAATGAATATTGGAATTTTTAATTAAATTTACTTTCAGTCTTAAAAGAAAATAATTAAAGATAATATTTTTGTAAATACAGGAGCAAATTTTATAATTGGTGAGAGAATGATAAAGTATTACACTTAACAAAAAGTCAGTTGAAAGTATAAAATAAACTATCTTTGATAGTTAATTAAATATAAAAGAGCAAATTATCATAATCTTTAGCAGATAACTAGCAAAAGTTATTTATTGAATGAATTATAATCTTGTGAAAGTAAAAAAATAAGCTCTTTATATTAAAAAGTTAAAAGGAGATATAAAAAATAAAGGCTGCTAATAATAAAAAATATTTTTTTGTAATTTGAATATTACAATAATAACAATCTTATTATTAACTTAGATATTAATTAATTTCAACTTAAAGAGTTTTAGACTGCAACTTCTTGCAGTTTAATGACCCCAACACTCCCTTCATGGGATAACGGGGATATCCTGTTGCTTTCGAAAAGCAGCTGCCAGGGAGCTCCATCGCTATGGGCAGCCAGGCTTCAAGCCCCTACCAGGAGTGGATAATCAAAAGGAAGGCGTTCCCTTGCAAAGGTTGACTTTGACCAGGAACTTTCTCAGCGACAGGAAAGGAACTTGTTCCTAGCCATAAAACCAGAAAGTATGATTTAGAAGGTCAATTTCAGCTCCCACCATCTTTTTAATTATTATTTATTTAGATATCATCATTAAAAATTTATTGTATAGAAAATATTTGATTATGATAGCATTTTGAAACAAATTCAAAAATATCTTTATAAATAAATAAAAAGAAGGAAAATTAATTAAATGGTTCAATTTTTAATTGAAAAACTAAGAGTTTTGATATATTTTCTTGAAATAATAAAAAATATTTTCCTTTATTATTTTTCTTATTGATATTTTTATAGAAGAAAATTAAAATTTTAGCTATTTGATTAAAATATCTCCTTTTTTTTTATAAGAAGAAAAATATTTTATATATTAGATAATTCATAACTTTTATTATAAAAATATTATAAATAGGGGAAAAAAATCCTCCAACTGAGATTAACTTAAACTCAAGTGCCAGGAAGTACTTACAGAGCGTCTCACTGAGCAAGAATCTTAGCAGAAGCCAAGCAGAAAAGAACTGGAGACATTGATTAACGGTTGATGAAAGATGCCAGACAATTAGGTCTCTTGAGGTATCACTCTGATCATGATCTATTTAAAAACAAATTTTCCAAAGGAGTGATCACTGGAGAAACTTCTAGTAAGAAATTTTCGTTATCAATAAATCATTAGCTATTAAAATAACTGTTCGCCTTCTGGCTTAATTGAAGTTTTAAATGTATAAAATCTCCTTTCCTGCATGTTCTGTCCTTGTGCTCTTTTTCCTGGACTTCTCTCTTTTTAATAGTCTGAGTTAAGAATTTTTTTTCAGATTTTTCCATTTCCTGATGGGAAGAATTCAGTCGCTCGTTACTTCATTTACTATTGGTTAACATTTCTCCTGATATTTATTCTTATTTTTTTTTATTGGGGATATTTCCATCATAAATGTCAAATGCTGTTGCAAATGTTGCATCTAGTTCTTGCTCTAGGAAATATATTTTCTTGTTTCTCTATTTCCATTGGAGTTCCTTATGAAGGCTTCTGCAGGTTTTCTTCTATAAATTTGATCTTGAATCTAGTTTTACTCATTTTTTCTCGTCTTACTCTTGTATTATTCAAATATCATTCTCTAAATTTTAAATTGACTCATAGACTCCGACTTTAGCTCTTCGATCTACAATATGGACTTCATCATCATCTTCATGGTTTATCATATCCTGAATTATTGTAAACTCTTCCTTCTGGAAGTTTAAATCTTCTTCGATTTTTTTTATGTTTCTAATAAGTAGATGAATCAGCTGTTTCATCTATTCAGAGTTCATTTGTTCTATTTAAATGTTGTCTAAATCAAAGGTAATAGGATCTATATTAAATTATCGTACTTTACCTTCTTCGTTTATTTTTTATTTCTTCGTTATTATTTTTATCGATTCGGTTGAGTGGTCTCTTTTTTCAGTTTTCAATGGTTGTTGAGAGCCGTGTCAACTTTTCTGTTCTGAATTTTTGTCTCAGTTCCTGCTTGTCCTTTGATGGAAGAAGTCCACTTTATTTTAATTTAGCATTTTTTATTAGTTCTTCTAATTTATTTTGTTGTTCTGGTTATTTTTATTAAGAAGAGTGTTTTAGTTGAAGAAAACGTGGTGAGAATATTTGCTTCTGGTTTTCTCTTCTGTTATTAGGAGGTGGTAAAAAACCCTTCTTGAAGCCAACCATTTTATATTATATATTAATTTAAATTAGATATTTTTAGAAAGTTACAATTATTTCATAAATAAATGACTTTTAATACTTTATTAGATATATGAACATTTAATTATTAGTCAAAAAACTATTAGCAAAAATTGTATATAATTTAGATATTTAAATAAATATAAAAACCGCTTAAATAAATCTAACGAGATGGCTACTTTACTAGTAAGTTTTATCTTAGCTTAAAAATAAATATATAAGAATTTAATAAATCAAAATACATTTATTTTAATTTATATCTTTCTTAAAAGTATTTTTACATACTTTATGTGGGATTTTTTTAATAACTAGATAAAAATCAATAATTAACTATATTTAAGAGAATTTAAATCATTATTAAATAATTTATTTATTGAAAGTTTATATTCTAAAAGCTTTTAATTTGGTAAATCTGAATTTTAATAAATCAAGTAAATGCAAAGACGATTTTATGAAAATAAGATTATATCATTAATTTATATCTTAAACTGGATGAGTTAAAAATTACATTTCTTTGGTTTTTATTTTATTATTTTGAACTGTAGATTAAATTTTATTCTAAATATGAAATATCCCAGCAGTTATTGCAGTTTAGAAAATTATCATCAATTTTTCATATTAATAATGTTTATCTTCTTTAGTTTTATATTTTTAACTTAGTTCTATTTAATTTTTTTATTATAATCATAATTTTTTACCAAGTCACAATATTAAGTTCACTTTTAGTTAATTAAGATTAAATACCTTTATAATAAAGAAAGAATGTATAAAAAAACTGGAAAAAATGGAGCAAAACATTCGACTTTCAAGAAACCAAATTAAAAACGCTAAAAAGAAAGCCACTAGAGAATTATTGAAAAAATAACTAAAGAAAGAGCATTCAAGTTCTTCACCTAAAAAAATTATGATCAGAACAGTTGAAATGAATGAATCTAAATCTGACAATGACCCACAACTGTAAGATCTACTACAAAAAATGAGGAAGTAAATATCTAATTATGAGGAAGTTATCTATAATCAAGTAGAAAAAATCAGAGAACTTATGAATAATATAGATGACTAAAACAACGAACTACTGATATTAAGAATGCAATTAATCTAAAACAATTTGGTTACAGAACAGTAACTATATTAATAGTCTTAATCAAACTTTAAATAAGCTCAAAAAATGGACATTGAAAATGCTCCTTTCTAAAAATAAGAAAAAAATAATTAAAATGATTTAACTCTAGATACAAGTATAATAAAGAGAATTGAAAAA
This sequence comes from Loxodes magnus, assembly GCA_946699065.1. NCBI lineage: Eukaryota > Ciliophora > Karyorelictea > Loxodida > Loxodidae > Loxodes > Loxodes magnus. The sequence continues at coordinate 18,502 of CAMPDV010005702.1, read as the reverse complement.
ATTGAATAAAAAATATATGTGTAAAATCAAAAGAAGAAATGTTGATACTGCAATTAAGATAATCACATTTTGCGGCAATGTCAAGAATGAAAAAAATTCAAAATATTAGAAGAAAAAAGAATGTGAAGAGATATTAACAAATTATGATTAACTAAAACTGGTATATACAGGCAGAAATTGAACATAAGAAACACCGAAAATCATCCGTGGTAACCTCCACCATACAAAAAGAGGTCGTGGTATACATCCACGTATAAAAAATTTTTGGAGCGAAACTGGTTGGAAGCCCAGGGAACTCCAAACACTTAACTTTTGTTCATATTATTATTATTATTATAAAGAAAGAATGCAAAGTTTATACTTTTATGATATTTATATATTTATATATTTATAAAGAACTTTAAACTAAAAGACAAATGGTTTGTGATAAAATTTAATATAAAAAAAATAAAAATTCTCACTCACAAGAAATATCCTAATCTTCCTTGAATTAAAAATAACTCTCTTTTCTCAAATTCTTTAGATCTAATTCAGACTTTGTTTTTACACTTAGAAGATATGTTTAACTATAAGCCCTTGTTTACTTATTTTATTTAAATTTTTAATTTTCGTTGAAACGACTTGATTTTTGTCTCTTTAATGTTTTAAACATTTCTTCTTTAATAATATTCTAGTCATCAATGTGCAAACTTCGTGATTGTCTTCTGTATAATTTTTTACCTTTTATAAAACATTTATGCTTTTTATTTTGGCCGGTTAAATAAATCACCTGGTTTTTTCATTTGAAAACATACCTATTGAAGGGATTCTATGTGAACTGATTCATCACTGCTTGAAAAATTTTCACTATGTACGCTTTCCTCTGTCATTGTCATTATATGTTACTAAATTTAAAATTTACAGAACTAAATTGCTTTTATAATCCTCCAGTTCATAAACTGCAAGTTTCTTCTACGTCAAAATTGAGAGCAATATTGAGTTCTAATAGTTTTTATCTTTCATTTATTTCAGCTTTTAAAACTGATCCTCGCTAGCAATTAATCAAGTGTTTTATTATTATTTCCTCAGAAGAAAAATTATTAAGTAACTTTTTTCACTCGAATTAGATATTGTACAACCTCTCGTTTAGAATTTTTACTAAAGAGGGTAATTTTTTCAAAATAGTGAAATTGACTTCTATTTTTAAAATTAATCTAACTCTTTCTTTCTATCAAACTTTTATTTTTTCACAATTCGCTTCGAAATAAATTTTTTATCCAAAAGAATTTGCAAAAAAAATACCAAACAAATGCATAATTAGATCCTTTAATTTTTGCTCATTGCTTAACACTATTTATGGTAGCTTATCTATTTCGACACTTAGCTCATTTTCATATTTTTGTCCTTATACAGAAATCCACTCAAAAGTTGTTTTAAATAACTGTCTAAGTTTAATTCTTTCTTACTGTGAGCTAGAAATAGTGTTCAATTTATTTAGCAAATTAAACTCAACATACTTTTGGACTTCCATTTACTTTTATTAATGAAATGGAATAAATATTAAGTACTTTACTTTTATTTATTCTACTATATAAATTTTCTTTAAACATAGGAAAAAATTTAAATATATGAATATTTATAATCCAACAACTGAAATGCAAGCAATTATTAATAAGTCTAAATAAAGTTATAGATACTTTATTTCTTAATTCTAGGCTTTTTCTTTAAAAATTCAATCTTGATGTGATTTCAAATTTTACCACTAAGCTTACCTTTTTCCTATACATATTAAGAAAGATTAAAATAAATAAAAACATAAGCTAGATTGTAAATATGTATTATTAGCTAAATAAACTGATAACGAAATAATTTAAGATTCTTAATAAATTTGAAAAATACCATTTTAAATAATATTTTACCTCTATTTTAGTTATATTGGATAAGGAACTTTTGTAGATCTTAGATTTATTCAACCAACTGCCAATAAATAAAAAGGTATTTTTATTATTTTATTGTATTAAGGAAATATACCTTTGATTACATCTAGTATAAATTTTATCTTCGCTGTATTTATTTTCCAGCAAGAATGTAATTTTACTAGCAAATTTAAATAAATCGAAATACAATCTTAAAACTTTTTCTATTGAGTTATATTATAATAAAAAATGAAATAGGTAGATAAAGTTATTGGGAAATATTATTTAAGTATCTTTTCTTTAATTGATTAGAGTTTTAATTTAAAAGACGATATATAGGTTTTTAATATTTAGGTTGAATTGATACTAAATAATAATTGACTTTTTATAATTTGATGATATTTTTATAAAGAATGCTTTTATAAAGATAATTTAATATATAAAATTATAAATTTTAATTTTTAATTTTTAAATAAAATAGAAAACTATTAATATTTGATATCTATTACATTATAAGAAAACTTAAAAACTTTTATTTATATGAGATGATATATATATTATATTTTATCTTTTGCTTAAATAATTAAAGTTATTATTATTTTAAAATAATAGCAATTAATTTAATAAGTTTATTTAAATAATAGACAACGGTAAAATTACGATTTAAATTAAGGCTTTTATAATTTTATATTTTATTTATTAAATATGCTAAATATTTTATATTAAATTTAAATCATAAAAATATATAGAAAGTTTATTTTTTATCTATTTTAGAGTTTTTTTATTTAATATAAATAAAATTATTACATTACAATTTATATATTTTATACTAAGATTTTTCTTAATTTTTTCAATTACTTTTTAAGATCATAAATTTCAGGGTTTAATTAAATTTGTTTTGCATTTTATTGTAAAATATTATAATTAGAATTAATTTATAATAAACTTTTATAGCTATTTTATATAATAAATACATTTGAAATTTGCTTAATATTTATAAATTTATTCCAATGCTATATGTTAGATAACTTATCACTAGAACTTCACTAGATTTTGTTATGCTGCTATATTATAAAATTAAATTTAGAATTTATAAATTTAGGATTTTAATTTAAAAGCATAAGATTTAAGAAAACTTCTTGGATTTCTATATTGCAACTTTCTATTTTTATAAGCATAAACATTCATATCTAAACAATATTTTTTATATTATCTTACATTAAAAATATTATTATGCTTAAATAAAGTTCTAATTATTTAAAGTTAAATATTCTATTGTTATTTTCCTTTAAAAAGTTAATATTTTATTTATATTTAAGATAAATCTATAAATAATTTTTATAATTGTATACTAATTAACTTTTAAAATTAGTTAAACTATTTAAACTATTTTAGATAGATTTAATCTTATAAATTTCTTAAAATACAAATTCTTTATTTAATTCATCAAATTATCTTTTCATCTTTTAAAAAATTAAATTACGCTATCATCATTTCTCATGCTTTAAAAATTAAAAGAAGAGATGTTTAACATGAAATCACTTTTATGCTTTTTTACTAATTATTTTCTAATTATTAATTTCAATCTTTTATGAAATCTTTAGAGTAAAAAGTTAAAGTTAAAAGTTAAAAAGCTTTGTTAAAGCCTTAGTAGTCAGCCATCTGACCTATTCTATCAGCTTGTCTCCATTAATTCTACTAGGCTTAGTTAAGAGGTGTAGCACTTCATTAGCGCACCATCCTTTAATATTCTGAATAGTTTTAATCTTGCACGTAGCGTTCCTAATTATTTATCCAAGGATTAAGATTTGAATTAAAGAAGTTTTTTCTATAAATGTTTCCGCTTTATGTTGGATATATCCTAAATAGTTAAATATCTTATTTATTCTTTCTTTAAATTTCGCTTAGTTAGTAGCAGTATTTTAATTGGTGTTATTTATTGCACACGTAGCATTTTATTCTTCTTTTAAACTATTATTCCTGTAACACTTACTTAATTTAAATTTACTACTTATTTTAAATAAACGTTTACTGTTTATTTTAACTTGAGGCTTCATTTTCTATTTCCATCTGATTAATTCTGTTAAAAGGAAAATGGCGTAACCTGAATTTATTATTAAATTTAAAGAATTCTTTGTTCCAGTTTGTTTTCTATTTCTTATGATGATTAATATTGTTTCTCAAGTAAAGAAGTTATTCGTTTTTCTAATTTTTCTACTTTATCAGGTATCTATTTTTGAACATAAACTCTTTTAATGACTTAGATAATATTTCTATTTGAGTTTGTGTCGGAAGTTTTTTTAGTTCTGGATTTCCAAGTGGTTAATGTTCGTCATATGAATGATATTTCTCACTTTGACTGATTGTAATGATTTGGGTTTTTGATTTTTTAGAGAATTTTCCTGTTTAGATATTTTGTTAAAAGTTCTGTTATTTCTTAGAAGGCATTTTATATATTTGTAAAATAATATATTAAGATTTTAAATTAATTAATGACTAAAGTTATTATGTTCGATACATTTATTTTAATTGTGTTTTTTATCTAAATAAAATAATATTTTAATTAAATCAAAAAGGTAGATAATTAATTTCCCTTATAAAATTGGTTGTGGAAATGATAAATAAAGTTATGAAGGAAAAATAAAATTTCTCTAATTATCTTTAATTGAAAAAATTTGAAAAGGTGTTGCGAATTAAAGCATTATAAGTTGTAGTTTTCATAGATTAATATGGTTTTTTATTATTTAATAAAATTTTAAAATGATTAATTAATTTAGAATTTGTCTAACTAAATTACATTTATACAAATGATTATATTTTAATTAAATGATAATCTTGATTTAGTATTGATAATGAGATTTTTAAGTGAATTTGAATAGTTTTAAAGTAAATTTCTATTCCTAGTTATAATAATTTGAAATGAAATTTTTTATAATTACTAAGGTATTTATATTTTTAGATATTGAGATAACTATTTAAATTATAAGATAAAAGATTTGAAATGATTTTTTATTTCTTATTTAATTAATAAATTGCTTTTCTATTTTTAAAATCTGAATTATGTTATTAGTAAATTAATTATAAGATACAATTAAATAATATTTATATGGCATTTTTTTTAACATATTAATAATAAAAATAATTTCTATTTTTGTTATAATTCTACAAAAGGAGCATTTTTAACTTTTATGAATTTTGAAGTTTCTAATTTAAATGATTTACTCTTAATAATTAAATGATAACTGAGTAATTAATTTTTAGTAAGTTTAAGCATATATATAAATATTATGGTAATATTATTTTATTATTGCTTCTTAAAGTAAAATTAATTAATTCATTTAATTATAAATAAGCTACATCAAACTTTTTTCTTGCTTAATACTTATATAAATTATTGGAAGATTTAATCAACTTCTATATATATGATATAAAGCCAAATGAAATACTTAAAATACAAAATAAATAAGTTCTTAATTTTTGAAATTAAAAAGAAATTTTAGTTTATTCAATCTAATTGATAAAGATAGTTTACTGCTTGATAGTTATAATATTAAATGATTTTTATATAATTAATGCTCTTAGAAAATTTTAAAATTACAAACTAAAATTCTGAAATTTCATTTTATTCTTAGTGATAACTAAGTAAATATCTCCAATAATTTATCTTAAGACGCAATTAGTTATTAATTTTTTGCTTAAGTCTATTGAATTAAGTATATTACTCTACATGTAATTAATTATAAATATAAAAGAAAAAATTAAAGAACATCTAATATTAATTTGATTAGAAATAAAAGCTAAAATAGATATTATATATTTAAATAATTTATTATAACTTTAATTAATTATAAAAGCTTTTTAATTTTAAGCTTTGCTTAATATAATCAAACATTAATTCATTATCAAGGCAACTCAAAGAAATTAATAAGATCATTTAAATTAGATTTCTTAAATTTATCTCTTAACCTTTATAGGAGAAAACTACTTATAATATAAAAAGTTTGAATAATAAGCATACAATTATAGAAGATATATTTGTATTTTACTAAAGTAACTTAGTTTAAGGGAATATTAGATATATAGATTTAACATTTATAAAATAATTGTATTCACTTTCTTATTTTCTTTAAAAATTAGAGTAAAATTAAATAAATAATAATTTTAACATTTCTCAAGCGCATGCTTTATAGCATAAATTACCAGCAATAATAAATTTAGTTATAATTAAAATTATTAAATAGGTAGTAAGCTAGTAGTGTTAATCTTTATTATTTATAATTAAACATTTATTATTTGTAAATGAATAAGCAAAGATAAATACTTATTTATCATATATTAAAACTATCATCTACGTTGATATTGTTTGAAATAACTCTTTAAATAATAACTAAATCTAAAAACTAATTTTGATAACTTTTGATTAATTAAAAACTATATTAAAATTATCTTTATGAAATGAAGTTTTAAGAACCTAGATAATTTAGATTAAAGTAATTAGAATTTATTGATAATCATTATTTATTTTAAAATCAATGTAACCAACAAATTATTACTTGTAAGATTAAAAGAAGACAAATTTAAAATTATTTAAAACTCTTCAATAAATTATTAACTAAAGGTCGCATAGCTGGTTAGAGCGCTGTGCTAATAACGCAGAGGTCGTGAGTTCGAGACTCACTGTGACCATTTTATAGAATTAAAAAGATGATATATTGATTTGAATAAAAATGATAAAAAAGATTTAAAAAAGAAATTTATTTTAAACTTATCTTATTTATATTTGGCTAAAGATACTTAAATTAGTTAGATGAAATTAAAGTAAATGTATAAATTGGTGATAGTTAAAACTTTAATAATGTGCAATTTTAATTTTTTAAACTTTAAATTATCTAAATTTTATTTATTTATTTAATTTTTTTTAATAATTTTTTAACTAAAAAAGTTTAAAAAAATGTAGATTTATAAATGTTGAATCGAAAAATAATGCTAAATTTAGGAAATGTTCTAAAGAATTTGAAATGAAATAATAGTTTATTTAATTGATACTTATATTTAAAATATGAACTTAATATTTACTCGTATCAAATTTTATTTCTTATAAATAATTATGTCAGTTCTATTTTATAAAATTAAAATTATATGATTAATAATGTATTTCTTTATTTAAATTAATTCTTTTAAGTAATAAATAGGGATATATTTATGAATTATTACAGGTTGAGTAATTATTAGTTTCAAGGCATTCAATATATCTTTAAATAGTAAAAATGAAATTTTTAAAATAATTAAACTTTATAAGGAGAATTTAAAATGTTTATAATGATATGATTTAATTAAATAACTTAAATTAATAAATTATTTTTTTATAGCAAAATATAAAACCAAATTATTATAATAAAGATAAGCTTTATAGTTTTTTCAATCATTTATTAAATAATACGAAGTAAAGTAAGAAAAACTTTATTTATTGTGCATTTCTATTCATTTAATACATCAATCTTTTATAATTAAATCATATCAACATTTTAATAAATTTATCCATCAGAGCTTTATTCCCTGAAACATTTTTGACATTTAAATTAATATATTAATTCAATAAATTTATCTATTATTAATAAAGAAACTATAAGATACTAAAAAAAGGATTTATTATAATCTTAGGTAGTTCAATTTTAAATCAAATTCAATTTTAAATCTTAATCAATTTAAATCATTACCATCTTTTTTGAAATTGTCATTTATATACAAAACATATATCAAGATTCTGGAAACACTTTTTTTCCTAGTAATAGAAAGTAAAAGATTAACTGCTTATGAGATAAGTTTCTTCTGATTGCTTATAAATAAAAAAATTAGTTAAGCAATAAATTAAATTATTGGATTACACATCAATGAACTAAATAATATCAAAATTTACATTTTTTTATTAATAAATAAATATAAATAAATAAAAATTATTATACAGCGCGTAGTACCTCATTGGCACGCAGCTCTTTCATTATTAATATTTAATATTAAGGAAAATGTTCTCATATTTCTTGTTGAAATTCTAGAGGTCCGATGAGTCATGTCAGTTTATCCAAATGGGGAATCTTCTTATAAAAGTTTATTCTTAAATCTTGAGTCAAATGCTTCAGTCTTCTTGAATAAGGTCCAAATAAGAATTAGTTATTAAGTCGGTAATTATAAGGCCCGTCAGTCAAATTTTCAGACTGTTAGAGAGAACTCTCGGGGTAAGTTAGGTATGACTAAACGGAGCTTATCCACCCTTCCCCGTAGTGGCATCTAATGCGAGATTACTCGCAATGCAGTATACACTGAACCAGATTACCTACTAATTTGTCTGACGCGGCCGATATCCATTTGATATTATATATATAATAATAAAAAATAGTTAAGAATATTTGTATTGTTTTCCATACCTTTTTTATATATTTGATTGTATCACTTAGAGCTAAAATTCTATTATTTTATTTATATTTTTTAAGTAAATTAAACTTTATATAATTTAAAAATAATTGTTAAAAAAATGGATTAATTTCTTCGATTCTCAAAGAATTAACTTAAAAACCTAAAGAGAAAAGCGGCAAAATAAATTTAGAAAAAACAATAGCAACGAGAGGAGTCAAGTTCGTCATCCGAAGGTAAAGTGATGGTAGGACCTATAGAGATAAGATAACCTAAGAACGAGGCTGATCAAAAAGTTTAAATTTAATTAGATAAAATGTAAAAATTAATTTCAAAGTATGAAAAAACAGCTTATAACTAAGGAGAAAATAAGGGAATTAATGAATAGCATAGAGAATTAAAAAAACGAATTATTAATACTCAGAAGAAGCTCATTCAAAGCTATTTGATAACGGAAGAACAACTCTGAACTTAGTCACAATAAAACTTTAAATATGAACGAAAATGGAAATAGAAAAAACACCAATATACTCAAAAGTAGAATAAAATCCAGGAAAAGAAATAATCGATATGAACTTCATTTAAAGACTAGAAAAAATAGAAAATAAAATATCGATAAAAAGAACGAAATAAAAAAGAGAAAATAAACTGTGCTGATATTGCAAATCAAATAATCATTTATTAAGAAACTGCTGATAATGAAAGAGAATAAACGAATAAGAGCAGAAAAGAACATGAAGACAATTTAACAAACTATGGATAACGCAAACTGGGATTTATAAATAAAAACTCTTCGCAAGACCACTTGGAAGTCTATAGTGGTAACCTCCCACTTTCAAAAAAGGTCGTTGAACACACCCACGTTTAAAAAAATGTACGCAGGAACTGGTCGAAATTCCAGGAAATGCAAAACCTTAATAACTTTAAGTATATTATTATTATTAAAAATAATTGTTGGTTTAATATAGTTTTTATATATAAATATCTATGATAATTTTTATTATTTTATTATTTAAAGAATATTTAAAACTAACTTAACTTTCGATTTTTATTAAGTGAAAGTTTTTACTTCGATTATAATAATTTTTTTAATTTAAATCTTTAATTTTTTCAAAATCCCATTTTTATATCTAGAAAAATTAATTATCAATTTAGATTATTTTAAGATAAAGATTTATAAATAAAAATTATTTGATTTAATATTGTTTTACTTTAAGTTTTTCATGAATTTTGATTTTCAAGCAGATAGAAAGATAATTCTACATAATAGCTTTCAAACCACTCTCTAAATATTTCAGTAGCAATATAATAGTCAGAATATCCATTATCTACATATATTTCTGCAATAGGTCCTCCAATCGGAGTTCATATTTGCTATACTGTAACCTTTGATTCTTGATTAAATACGTTTATATTATTTAAATTACCCCTTTTATTTCAGCTATAAACTATGAATGGGAAACTTTCTATCTAGTTAAATTTTATTAATCTATTCCCTATATCTTTTTTAAATATTGAATATTCATCATCTATTATTTTTGTTCTACTACTTTCTTCTCTTTATGGCAGAATTAAAGTTATGTTGAACTTTTCTTGCCAAATCTAACTATATTCTTTAAATTTAATTTCTATTAAATTTTCAGTTACTTTTTTCTCAAATACTTTTTCAAATAACTCATTTTCTTAATCTTCCTAATTATAAAAATTTCCTTTTTTCATTCAGTTTTATTTAACTTATTAGCTTTATTTTTCAAATTCTTTTACTTAACTATTAAACAGGTACAATCATTAAGAAGTATCATTACCCCAGACAGTTTAATCTTTTCAAAATTTCTATATTTTTACTTATAAAATTTCATTAAATTCCTAATCTCCAATTAAAACCAAACTCATTTTACTTTCATTTTTGAAACTTTACTAAATAGTTTACCAAGCTTTTTCTTCTTGTATTTTAATGTGTGGGGACATTAAAGTAAATAAATAGAAATATAAAAGAGATAAAACCATTAATGCGTTAAACAATTTTATTTTTCGATTTATGTAATTAGTTAATTAATGTCTTAAGCTTATAAATATTAAGTTCATTAGGTATTTGTTTATTTCTTTACTTTTTTAATACTATTCATCAATTTAATAAAACATTATTTAAAACTCTTCATCTTCTTATTGATTTTCCTATTGTAATAATTAATATTATTCTTAATTTTATTGTTCTTAACTTTCTTGCTCTTTTATTTCCTCTTTTTATTCTTCCTTTTTATCTGAATTATTTTATTAATCATTTACTGAAGCACTTTCTTCTGATGACGTTTAACTAAATTTATCATTATCACTTTATTAATCAAACTCACTTTATTCTGAATTAGAATTCTCCATGAGACCAAAGCTACTCCTGTTACTGCTTTCACTATTGTTTGAGCTTACCTGAATAGCAAGTTCTTAGTTATTTTCATTTTCTTCTTAATTTTAGTTTTAATCCTAATTTAATGGTTTAGGAAACTTTCTCTCTATTAATTTAGTTAAAAGATTATAATCAATTCCAAAGTAGATTTAAATCATTTTATAAATATTCAAATCTTAAGAATTTTTTTAATTTTCCTCTTTTTTTATATAGTTATTTTCTTTTTTACCCTTAAAGAAGTTAGAATAGAACAAGAAAATTTATTATTACTTTTCTATTTATCAATTCATATTCTTAAATTATTTTTATGTAATCTCATTTTAAGTTATTAAATCTATTACCAAGGAAACAAAAGACCAAGCATCCACTAAATAACACATTTCATGTATTTATTATCTATTATACTACTCTTTCTCAGAATTTTCTATTTCCCATCAATCAAAAAGCTTTTCTTCTAATAATTTGATTTTCTAAATGTCCTCTTTTCCATAAATTTTATTATCTTTTAATTTTAGTTGTATTTCGTGAAATTTTTATAAGTTAACTAACTTCGAAAATCCAGTTATTTTAGCATTCATTTTATCATCAAGAAATATACTTTAAAGATTTAAATTATTATGAACTATTCCTTTTTGATAATTCAGAGTATTAATTCCTTTAGCTATTTAATCTATAATAATCATTAGTTTACATCAAGAATTATTTGTAATATTAGTAGAACCATTTTCCTCTTATTCTTATTATTTTTCTTAATTTTAAGAATTATTAGCTATTGTATTATCCGTTTTCTCTAAATTTTGCTCTTTATTTTCTTCTAATAAACTTTCTTCATTTCGTTTTCATTCTTCTTATAAATTGTTACTTTGACTTTAATTTGTCGCATTACTATAATTTTATAAATTTTAAATAGGTGAAGCATATGCTTGTTCTTATTTTTTCTTTTTAATTCATTCATAGAATGATTTATTTCCTTATCATAAAGTTATTATGCAAGGATTTTTGTTATCACTTATACCTGTTATGGGTAAAAAATTTTCATCTTTGATTAGAGTTTGGTTTACTACTGTCCACTTAAACTATTAAGCTATTTTTTAAGGATTTTCATATTATTTAATAGCATAAAAATTTTTGTTCTAGTTAATATCTTATCTTTTAGTTTCATTATTAGTCCCCTGATTTTATTTCTAAATAAATCCCATATATATTTTACATTTTTTTTTTTCTACTTCTAAAGACTCCAATTATAATTAATTAAAATCATAATTTTCTATCATTTTTTCCTTTTCTTACAAGTTTTAAAATTTAATATTAATAAGTTAATCCAATATTTATTAGTCTGGTATATCATTAGGATCCCAAAATGTTTCATTTATTTATTCCTAATTTTCTTTGTCACTTTCTTATTAGTAATCTTCACTATTTATTTTATAACCACTAATGTTTTAGAGATAGTTAAGCTGTTTATAATACTATGTAAAGTCATTAACATCTTTTTTAAACTTTGAATCTTTTTTATGCTGTAAGTATTTTCGTTTTACTCTTTTGAAAAAGTTTTCTTAATTATCATCTTTAGAAATATTTTTAGGAAGCTATATTTGGAAATTTTTAGAGACTTTTAATATTTGTTCAGGTTTATTTATTTGAATTTAGAAATCTTATTCATTTTATTTAGGCTAGTCTATTAAAATTAGGTGAATGAAATCATTTAATCAATAGATTCTTTAGTTTTGGAGTTGGATAATTAATTTAAGGAGATCTTTATCTTTTGATTCAATGATATTAAGTATTTAATCATTTTCATATTTAAAAAAGAAATCCTCACTTTAGTATGTCGATAAAAATGAAATATCAACATTTGGCCATTTGCTTTTTATTACAAGTTCTCAGACAATAAAAAGTAGCAACTTCTACTCTTCTAGTTTTTATTTGACTTAATTTTAAATATCATATTACTGTGAATTTTCCTACCCATACAAATTTGCATAGCAATCAAAGTTGTTCTCACTCACAGGCTTATTTCACTCATTTATGATTTCATCACATTTTTTATAGACTTCTTCCATACCTATTAGATTAAAATCAACTTCGTTTGTAATAGGATTTTACTTGCTAACTAAAATGAAAATATTGCTTTGCATCTATAAAAATATATCTTTACACCCTGCGCTTAATCAAAGTTCATTCAAATTTAAGTTTTTATTTGGCTATTAAGGTTCATTTATTTTATCATATTTTTAAGAGCTATCTTAAAGCTGGATTTATCCAGTGTTAGACATTAGGATTTCTATTTAAAAGAAATAATTTAAATATATGAGGTTTAATAATTATGATCTATTATTTTAATTAATTCTCTTGTTATCATTATTTACCTTCTACATCTTAATACACTTACTAAATATATGATAAATTTCACTGAGATGCAAAATTATTAGTTTTAATTACTTATGGTTCTAAAATAAAAGGTAGAGGAAAATAAAAATCCATAGCTGGAAATAAATTTCTTAATTAATGAGCTAAGCAATATCCATGCATTACTGATGTTACAAGATAGTTATTAATTAGAAGCAGCTTTTAATTGGATAAAGATATTAGATTTGATATTTGATATTAAGCATTTACAATAAACTCTTACATTTAGTTACTTTTATTTTCCTTTATTCTACTAACTATTATTAGACTTAGTTATTTTATTCTCTTTACTAGTTAATAGAACTAATTAATTTATTTTAGATTTTAATTTTAATTTATTCGCTAAGCTAAATATAAAAGCCTAGAAGATATTTTTCAATTATCAATTTTGCATAAGCAAATTTCTTAATTAACATACAAAAAATATATAAATGGAAGCTAAAAGAAATTATTAGAATAAAATTAGCACATCAAATAGAGTTGTTTAGCTTAAGATAATATAACTCTAAACTTATTCTTTATAAAAGCTATGGAAAAATTATGATAGATTCTAAGGATAATTTAATAAAGTATATTGAGCATAAAAATATTATTTTATAAATTAGAATTAATTATAATTGTAGTCATTTATTAATTCAATCTTCATATCTTAGGCTATAACAAAAGTTATAAGCAGGTGTTTGAAAAAGAATGTAAAAGTTTGCATGAACGAAACAATAATTAATTGCTTGTTTTGCAAACTTTTTTTAGTTAATATGGATAATTTAATTAAATCTTTCTTTCTAAAAAATAGAAACTATAAAACTTAGATTTGCTTATGACTTTTAAAAACTAGAAATAAGAATAAATATAAGACTCATTTTTAAATTATTTGCATAGCATGATTTTTTAACTTATAAATAATTGATTTATATTTATCAAAAATTGGTTTATTTGATATCTGAGGTAGAAATTTAATCTTGCTTACTTTAAATTACGAAAGAATTATTTCTCATTTATATATCCAATTTTATCATTTCTGCAACTGAGCATTTACAACCTAGTTAATGATAATTTTTGATTTAGTAGTTTAAGATAGAGTGAAAGAGATATAGGAAAAAATGCTTATAAATTTATTTGCATAAGAGATTAGAAGGTAAACTTTAGAGATTTAAAATTAACTTTTTAATTTTATTTGGTCAATATCTAAAGAATAAAAAGGATTATTAATTAAACCTATTTTATTGGAGAAAATTCATAGATATACACTAAAATTCTCAGATTTTTTTAATAATATCTAAATCTATATGACTCTCTTCATATAAGTTCAGCTAGAAATTTATTAAAACTTAATTTATTAAGCAATAAGTTTCAAGTTAAATATAGTTAAAATTATTGAGTATTTTTTGATTAAATAGTTTGCTAAATAAAAAGGATAAAGTTCAGTAGGTTAAGATTTAATTTATATATCTTTAGATAAATTTTGAAAATAAACAAAACGATAGGCAAAATTATGATCAATGCTTTTGCTTTAATTCTTAAGTTAAAATAAGATAAATTATTTTAAAACCTAAATTGATTTTATTTGGTTGTTAAAAGTCTTTTAGTGTTTAAAAAATTAAATAATTAGATTGGTACTTTTAGTTATAAATGCAAGCTTTTATAAAATGTTAAAGGCAATTATGCTTTTTAAATAAAAGCTTTAGATGATCAAAATAAAGTTTATAAACTTTTGCAAAATTTAGATTTAAAGGTCGCATAGCTCAGCTGGTTAGAGCGCTGTGCTAATAACGCAGAGGTCGTGAGTTCGAGACTCACTGTGACCATTTTTATTTAAAATTATTATCTTAGTGAATTCATTCAATTTTTACAAGGTTATTGTTAAGTAAAGGCTGGAAATTCTCTTGTTTTAGGTATAAATAAAATACACCTTATTTAAAATTAGATATTATGACTTAAATTAGCAATAAGTTTAAAAAAGAGAATTGTTAGTAAGTATTACATTCTAATTCTTCAAAAATGAAAATTGTTTTGCTATCATTTTAAATAATAACCCTTTAAAACTTCTTTTTTGTTCCTTAAATTTCTTCCGCAAAACTTAAACTTAGATTAATAAATATATTTCCTTATTAATTTTATTATCTTTAAGTACTAAGTAATTAAAGAGTTATCATGTTTGAAGAATAATAGTTATATATAACAAAAATTTTATTATTAATTTGATAAAACTAAGCAAAGTATCCTAAATAAGCATAATAGTTTAAAGCTATATAAGCTTTTTAAATTTTATTTTCTTTTTATACAAAATTTAATAAAAATGGTCACAGTGAGTCTCGAACTCACGACCTCTGCGTTATTAGCACAGCGCTCTAACCAGCTGAGCTATGCGACCTTTAATAAACTGTATATCAGAGGTTTAAATAATTTATATTAATTCTATTTTTATAAATTCTTTAGATAAATAGCAATCATTTATTTACTTTAAAGTCTCATGATTTTAATTATCCTATACTCGCAACTCTTAGAATGTTTATATTAATTAATAAGTAAACTTTAAAGTTAGACAAAATAAAAGAAATATAATTATAATTATTTCTATATCATTACAGTATACTATAATTTTAACTTTAAATCAGTTAAATATTGTAATAACCATTATGTAAATAAGAAATTCTATTTACTAAAATAGTTAAAATCTTGTAGAGAAAGTGAAATGGAAAAATGATTCTCTAATTTATTAATTGTATAAGTCTAAAAATTATTATATGAAAGGAGTATAAATTTTAAGAAATCAATTGAAGCTAATTAGGATGATTATGAAAATCTATGATTAAAAGAATAATTATACAATCTTATTTCTATTTTATTTTCTCTTATTTTTAATCTTGTAATAAACAAGTTATTTTAACTCACTCGAAATTTATAATTAAGTTTATAAGACTTAGCTAAGAAATTGAGATTTATAAGATTTATGACTAAGATAAATAAATTAATTAGCAAGTATATAGTTATTATTTAAATTATATTAGTGTCTAAATTTTATTTTATTTTGCTCGTTTTTATTGGTATTTTATAGTGTAAATACTCTATAAAAAATAAACTTTGGAAGTGCTTAAAATAAATATGTGAAAAAACTGATTTATTAATATCTAAATGAGAAATAAGTATACTTGTGAATTGAGATGAAGAAATGCATTTATTTTTATATTTTATGTGAAAGATAAAGTTTGCTATACTATTAAAACTTTTCCTAGATTGGAAAGCAATAAATAAAATTTTAAATTTTAAGCAAAATAGTTAAGAGTAAGGTTATATGTTTCTAAGATAAATATATATGATAATTTAGTTCAAATGCTTATATCTTTTCTTATACATAGTAGGTCAAAAATTAAGCATTTCTTTTTATCTTATTTTTCTTTGGAGATAAAGGTTTCGTTAGTCAAATACTAAAAAACAAAGCTTAAATTTTTGGCAATTATATACAAAAAATAATCTAAAATAACTTCTGAAATACATTTAATTCCATCTTCTATGCACCTAGTTAGAAGAAATTATATCAAAATAAAATTAATTAATTGCAACTAGATATCTTAAAGCAAAAGGTTTTAAAATCCTTTTTAAGTTACAAAATTAAATCACTCAACTTCTTAAATTTTATACTTTATAATAATTTCTTTTTAGGAAGTATTGTAATCCTGCTATTAACTAAGTTTATATTATCTAACTAAATTTTAGAATTTATATAATAAAATTTAGATAAAGCTATAAAGAAAATCTAATGAATTTTAATGATTTTTAAGTTTTAATAATACAATGAGTCTGCTAATTTATTAAACTTTAAAATTTTCTTATTTAATTAATAAACATCATATAATTAAGTCAACTGCTTAGTTATTTTCCATATGCCTTAGTTCATAATCCTTATTAAATTTTAAATCCTTTCATAATATTAGTTAAAGCTTTAATTATTTATATATTTAAGAGTTTTTAATAAATATGTCGTTATATTAAAATTTTGTTAAATCTAAACTTTAAACAATAGTAGTTTCTTTGCTTTAAAATAAAAAATTTCTTTATGCTTTTTTTAATTCTATCAAGTTTTTCGTTTTTATATGCATTAGGATTAGGTTTATACAATCTTCAGTTGCAGATTTAGTTCTTTTTCTTTATTTCCCTTATTATTCCTTTTGTCTAGCTTCTCCTAAATTAATTAATTTTATTTTTAAATTACTCATGTTTGGTTCTTGTTAAATCAACCTCTTTAGTTTATTATTCTATTTAGATAATAAAGAGAAAAATATTGCTTCTTATCTCAATTTAAACTTCATTCAAGTGAAATAATTAATCTAGATAAGTATTTACTTTTATGTTTTCTTTAATTATCTCTAATAAATTTAACTTTAATTAGTTACCCTTTCCGTTGAAATATCTTACTTGTTCTCTCACTTCATTCTTTATCCTCTCTTTCATATATCAAATATAAAGCTTATGAAGCCTCAAATATATTTTTATCAATGAGGAACAGAAATATAGATTTATGAAGGTAATTAATTAAATTTGTTATTATAACCTCTTTAAATAAAGTTTCATAAGCAAGTTGCTTTCGTTCAACTGTACTTTAAACTTTTTTATTTTTAGAATCTTTGCTAGTGAGAACATTTTAAGAGTGAGGTACCTAAAATTCAAAATTTATTTGAATTTTTCAAATTACTTATTCCATTCAACTAACTATCATTCTATGAACTTATTTTGCATACAAAGCCAGATTTCAATAAGTGCTCTAATAAATGTTTGATTAACTCCCTTATCAGCAACTTATTAACATGAAGTATTTATGGAAGAGTTTTAACTTTAACATCAAAGCTATAAGATTTTTATAATCTTATTTCCTAAATCTTTGCTATAATTAACGGAGCACTTGCTACAACATTTTTTCATTTCTTCATCAAGATTATATTTCCTTCAACTATTCAGCTAAGTTCTACTCATTTGCTTCTTCTTTCATTGCAATAATTCTTTTGTTTATTTATATCAGCAGAATATCTTATTGAAGCAACAAGGAGATACTTTATTATTATTTAAAATAGAGTAAACTAAATCTTAGTTAGTTTAGTTTAATATAATTATAGGACTGATACATGAAAAGCAAGTTGCTATGAATCTATGAGACTAATAATTTTCTTTTATTTCATATTAATTTTAATATGAGAAGGATATTAAACTATATAGGTATAAATAACTCAAATAAGTAACTATAAACGAAAGAAACTCCAAGGCTAAAAACAAAGTTTATCCATGCTTAGTCCATTCTCGTTAACTCTAATAGAAAATTTTAATCCTTTTAAGAAAGAATGTATACCTTATAAATAACTAGTATTAATATATTTAAATTATTATTATATGAACATTG
>CAMPDV010005701.1:0-27689 GCA_946699065.1 Loxodes magnus | reverse complement strand
ATAAAAATAATATAAAAAACAAGTTAAATAAGAATTAGAAAGTGAGAAATATGAAAAATAAATAGCAATAACAAAAAGATAAAAATAAAGATCATAATTTGTATATAAAAAAGCACAGAATAAGAAATAAGCCTCGTGAGTATAATAAATATGACTGAAAAAAGACAACAAACATAAAAATATTGTTCCAGAGTCTAAAAGATATGATTGATATGAAAGACATAGATAAATGAAAAGATTATCTAAATGGGACCCCCGCGTCTAATATATGTGAATTGCTATAAAACTGAAATAAAAAAGCTGCGAATAAAAGTAATGCTAATCGAATGAAATATGAATTTGCAAATAAATTGACAAAGAAAGATAATGAAATAAAAATAGTGGTACTCCCGAGTCTAATGAACGAAAAACAAGAAAATTAAAATATTCTAATGGCAGAATAAAGAAAGTAAAGTAATAAATATGCAAAATTAGTAATAAAAATAAAATAAAGTCAATAAATAATTTTAGTCGAATAATAAAACTGCAATAAAAATGATATATAAAATTTTGAGTATAAAAGTGCTTGAAGAATGAAAAATAAGAATCAAAACATTAATAAAGTCACAAGCGTAATATGTATATATTAAGAAGAAATGAAAAATAAAGTATATCGTAATGAATGAATAAATGATACGAAAAACAGCAGATAAATGTAAAATAAATAATAAATGTAATGAAATAAATATAAAAAAACATGTGAATGAGGATAATAAAAATGTTAAAATAGGAAATGAAAGAGGATAAACGAGGGTGAACGGGTTACGTTTTCTGTACGAGAAATAGGATTTGATTAGGCCATAGAAGTTGATTAAAGTAAAGCAAAAAAAGATTATTGCATAAAGGAGCAACACGCATAAAATTAAAATAGAATAATATGATATAAAATAATATAAAAAACAAGTTAAATAAGAATTAGAAAGTGAGAAATATGAAAAATAAATAGCAATAACAAAAAGATAAAAATAAAGATCATAATTTGTATATAAAAAAGCACAGAATAAGAAATAAGCCTCGTGAGTATAATAAATATGACTGAAAAAAGACAACAAACATAAAAATATTGTTCCAGAGTCTAAAAGATATGATTGATATGAAAGACATAGATAAATGAAAAGATTATCTAAATGGGACCCCCGCGTCTAATATATGTGAATTGCTATAAAACTGAAATAAAAAAGCTGCGAATAAAAGTAATGCTAATCGAATGAAATATGAATTTGCAAATAAATTGACAAAGAAAGATAATGAAATAAAAATAGTGGTACTCCCGAGTCTAATGAACGAAAAACAAGAAAATTAAAATATTCTAATGGCAGAATAAAGAAAGTAAAGTAATAAATATGCAAAATTAGTAATAAAAATAAAATAAAGTCAATAAATAATTTTAGTCGAATAATAAAACTGCAATAAAAATGATATATAAAATTTTGAGTATAAAAGTGCTTGAAGAATGAAAAATAAGAATCAAAACATTAATAAAGTCACAAGCGTAATATGTATATATTAAGAAGAAATGAAAAATAAAGTATATCGTAATGAATGAATAAATGATACGAAAAACAGCAGATAAATGTAAAATAAATAATAAATGTAATGAAATAAATATAAAAAAACATGTGAATGAGGATAATAAAAATGTTAAAATAGGAAATGAAAGAGGATAAACGAGGGTGAACGGGTTACGTTTTCTGTACGAGAAATAGGATTTGATTAGGCCATAGAAGTTGATTAAAGTAAAGCAAAAAAGATTATTGCATAAAGGAGCAACACGCATAAAATTAAAATAGAATAATATGATATAAAATAATATAAAAAACAAGTTAAATAAGAATTAGAAAGTGAGAAATATGAAAAATAAATAGCAATAACAAAAAGATAAAAATAAAGATCATAATTTGTATATAAAAAAGCACAGAATAAGAAATAAGCCTCGTGAGTATAATAAATATGACTGAAAAAAGACAACAAACATAAAAATATTGTTCCAGAGTCTAAAAGATATGATTGATATGAAAGACATAGATAAATGAAAAGATTATCTAAATGGGACCCCCGCGTCTAATATATGTGAATTGCTATAAAACTGAAATAAAAAAGCTGCGAATAAAAGTAATGCTAATCGAATGAAATATGAATTTGCAAATAAATTGACAAAGAAAGATAATGAAATAAAAATAGTGGTACTCCCGAGTCTAATGAACGAAAAACAAGAAAATTAAAATATTCTAATGGCAGAATAAAGAAAGTAAAGTAATAAATATGCAAAATTAGTAATAAAAATAAAATAAAGTCAATAAATAATTTTAGTCGAATAATAAAACTGCAATAAAAATGATATATAAAATTTTGAGTATAAAAGTGCTTGAAGAATGAAAAATAAGAATCAAAACATTAATAAAGTCACAAGCGTAATATGTATATATTAAGAAGAAATGAAAAATAAAGTATATCGTAATGAATGAATAAATGATACGAAAAACAGCAGATAAATGTAAAATAAATAATAAATGTAATGAAATAAATATAAAAAAAACATGTGAATGAGGATAATAAAAATGTTAAAATAGGAAATGAAAGAGGATAAACGAGGGTGAACGGGTTACGTTTTCTGTACGAGAAATAGGATTTGATTAGGCCATAGAAGTTGATTAAAGTAAAGCAAAAAAGATTATTGCATAAAGGAGCAACACGCATAAAATTAAAATAGAATAATATGATATAAAATAATATAAAAAACAAGTTAAATAAGAATTAGAAAGTGAGAAATATGAAAAATAAATAGCAATAACAAAAAGATAAAAATAAAGATCATAATTTGTATATAAAAAAGCACAGAATAAGAAATAAGCCTCGTGAGTATAATAAATATGACTGAAAAAAGACAACAAACATAAAAATATTGTTCCAGAGTCTAAAAGATATGATTGATATGAAAGACATAGATAAATGAAAAGATTATCTAAATGGGACCCCCGCGTCTAATATATGTGAATTGCTATAAAACTGAAATAAAAAAGCTGCGAATAAAAGTAATGCTAATCGAATGAAATATGAATTTGCAAATAAATTGACAAAGAAAGATAATGAAATAAAAATAGTGGTACTCCCGAGTCTAATGAACGAAAAACAAGAAAATTAAAATATTCTAATGGCAGAATAAAGAAAGTAAAGTAATAAATATGCAAAATTAGTAATAAAAATAAAATAAAGTCAATAAATAATTTTAGTCGAATAATAAAACTGCAATAAAAATGATATATAAAATTTTGAGTATAAAAGTGCTTGAAGAATGAAAAATAAGAATCAAAACATTAATAAAGTCACAAGCGTAATATGTATATATTAAGAAGAAATGAAAAATAAAGTATATCGTAATGAATGAATAAATGATACGAAAAACAGCAGATAAATGTAAAATAAATAATAAATGTAATGAAATAAATATAAAAAAACATGTGAATGAGGATAATAAAAATGTTAAAATAGGAAATGAAAGAGGATAAACGAGGGTGAACGGGTTACGTTTTCTGTACGAGAAATAGGATTTGATTAGGCCATAGAAGTTGATTAAAGTAAAGCAAAAAAGATTATTGCATAAAGGAGCAACACGCATAAAATTAAAATAGAATAATATGATATAAAATAATATAAAAAACAAGTTAAATAAGAATTAGAAAGTGAGAAATATGAAAAATAAATAGCAATAACAAAAAGATAAAAATAAAGATCATAATTTGTATATAAAAAAGCACAGAATAAGAAATAAGCCTCGTGAGTATAATAAATATGACTGAAAAAAGACAACAAACATAAAAATATTGTTCCAGAGTCTAAAAGATATGATTGATATGAAAGACATAGATAAATGAAAAGATTATCTAAATGGGACCCCCGCGTCTAATATATGTGAATTGCTATAAAACTGAAATAAAAAAGCTGCGAATAAAAGTAATGCTAATCGAATGAAATATGAATTTGCAAATAAATTGACAAAGAAAGATAATGAAATAAAAATAGTGGTACTCCCGAGTCTAATGAACGAAAAACAAGAAAATTAAAATATTCTAATGGCAGAATAAAGAAAGTAAAGTAATAAATATGCAAAATTAGTAATAAAAATAAAATAAAGTCAATAAATAATTTTAGTCGAATAATAAAACTGCAATAAAAATGATATATAAAATTTTGAGTATAAAAGTGCTTGAAGAATGAAAAATAAGAATCAAAACATTAATAAAGTCACAAGCGTAATATGTATATATTAAGAAGAAATGAAAAATAAAGTATATCGTAATGAATGAATAAATGATACGAAAAACAGCAGATAAATGTAAAATAAATAATAAATGTAATGAAATAAATATAAAAAAACATGTGAATGAGGATAATAAAAATGTTAAAATAGGAAATGAAAGAGGATAAACGAGGGTGAACGGGTTACGTTTTCTGTACGAGAAATAGGATTTGATTAGGCCATAGAAGTTGATTAAAGTAAAGCAAAAAAGATTATTGCATAAAGGAGCAACACGCATAAAATTAAAATAGAATAATATGATATAAAATAATATAAAAAAACAAGTTAAATAAGAATTAGAAAGTGAGAAATATGAAAAATAAATAGCAATAACAAAAAGATAAAAATAAAGATCATAATTTGTATATAAAAAAGCACAGAATAAGAAATAAGCCTCGTGAGTATAATAAATATGACTGAAAAAAGACAACAAACATAAAAATATTGTTCCAGAGTCTAAAAGATATGATTGATATGAAAGACATAGATAAATGAAAAGATTATCTAAATGGGACCCCCGCGTCTAATATATGTGAATTGCTATAAAACTGAAATAAAAAAGCTGCGAATAAAAGTAATGCTAATCGAATGAAATATGAATTTGCAAATAAATTGACAAAGAAAGATAATGAAATAAAAATAGTGGTACTCCCGAGTCTAATGAACGAAAAACAAGAAAATTAAAATATTCTAATGGCAGAATAAAGAAAGTAAAGTAATAAATATGCAAAATTAGTAATAAAAATAAAATAAAGTCAATAAATAATTTTAGTCGAATAATAAAACTGCAATAAAAATGATATATAAAATTTTGAGTATAAAAGTGCTTGAAGAATGAAAAATAAGAATCAAAACATTAATAAAGTCACAAGCGTAATATGTATATATTAAGAAGAAATGAAAAATAAAGTATATCGTAATGAATGAATAAATGATACGAAAAACAGCAGATAAATGTAAAATAAATAATAAATGTAATGAAATAAATATAAAAAAACATGTGAATGAGGATAATAAAAATGTTAAAATAGGAAATGAAAGAGGATAAACGAGGGTGAACGGGTTACGTTTTCTGTACGAGAAATAGGATTTGATTAGGCCATAGAAGTTGATTAAAGTAAAGCAAAAAAGATTATTGCATAAAGGAGCAACACGCATAAAATTAAAATAGAATAATATGATATAAAATAATATAAAAAACAAGTTAAATAAGAATTAGAAAGTGAGAAATATGAAAAATAAATAGCAATAACAAAAAGATAAAAATAAAGATCATAATTTGTATATAAAAAAGCACAGAATAAGAAATAAGCCTCGTGAGTATAATAAATATGACTGAAAAAAGACAACAAACATAAAAATATTGTTCCAGAGTCTAAAAGATATGATTGATATGAAAGACATAGATAAATGAAAAGATTATCTAAATGGGACCCCCGCGTCTAATATATGTGAATTGCTATAAAACTGAAATAAAAAAGCTGCGAATAAAAGTAATGCTAATCGAATGAAATATGAATTTGCAAATAAATTGACAAAGAAAGATAATGAAATAAAAATAGTGGTACTCCCGAGTCTAATGAACGAAAAACAAGAAAATTAAAATATTCTAATGGCAGAATAAAGAAAGTAAAGTAATAAATATGCAAAATTAGTAATAAAAATAAAATAAAGTCAATAAATAATTTTAGTCGAATAATAAAACTGCAATAAAAATGATATATAAAATTTTGAGTATAAAAGTGCTTGAAGAATGAAAAATAAGAATCAAAACATTAATAAAGTCACAAGCGTAATATGTATATATTAAGAAGAAATGAAAAATAAAGTATATCGTAATGAATGAATAAATGATACGAAAAACAGCAGATAAATGTAAAATAAATAATAAATGTAATGAAATAAATATAAAAAAACATGTGAATGAGGATAATAAAAATGTTAAAATAGGAAATGAAAGAGGATAAACGAGGGTGAACGGGTTACGTTTTCTGTACGAGAAATAGGATTTGATTAGGCCATAGAAGTTGATTAAAGTAAAGCAAAAAAGATTATTGCATAAAGGAGCAACACGCATAAAATTAAAATAGAATAATATGATATAAAATAATATAAAAAACAAGTTAAATAAGAATTAGAAAGTGAGAAATATGAAAAATAAATAGCAATAACAAAAAGATAAAAATAAAGATCATAATTTGTATATAAAAAAGCACAGAATAAGAAATAAGCCTCGTGAGTATAATAAATATGACTGAAAAAAGACAACAAACATAAAAATATTGTTCCAGAGTCTAAAAGATATGATTGATATGAAAGACATAGATAAATGAAAAGATTATCTAAATGGGACCCCCGCGTCTAATATATGTGAATTGCTATAAAACTGAAATAAAAAAGCTGCGAATAAAAGTAATGCTAATCGAATGAAATATGAATTTGCAAATAAATTGACAAAGAAAGATAATGAAATAAAAATAGTGGTACTCCCGAGTCTAATGAACGAAAAACAAGAAAATTAAAATATTCTAATGGCAGAATAAAGAAAGTAAAGTAATAAATATGCAAAATTAGTAATAAAAATAAAATAAAGTCAATAAATAATTTTAGTCGAATAATAAAACTGCAATAAAAATGATATATAAAATTTTGAGTATAAAAGTGCTTGAAGAATGAAAAATAAGAATCAAAACATTAATAAAGTCACAAGCGTAATATGTATATATTAAGAAGAAATGAAAAATAAAGTATATCGTAATGAATGAATAAATGATACGAAAAACAGCAGATAAATGTAAAATAAATAATAAATGTAATGAAATAAATATAAAAAAACATGTGAATGAGGATAATAAAAATGTTAAAATAGGAAATGAAAGAGGATAAACGAGGGTGAACGGGTTACGTTTTCTGTACGAGAAATAGGATTTGATTAGGCCATAGAAGTTGATTAAAGTAAAGCAAAAAAGATTATTGCATAAAGGAGCAACACGCATAAAATTAAAATAGAATAATATGATATAAAATAATATAAAAAACAAGTTAAATAAGAATTAGAAAGTGAGAAATATGAAAAATAAATAGCAATAACAAAAAGATAAAAATAAAGATCATAATTTGTATATAAAAAAGCACAGAATAAGAAATAAGCCTCGTGAGTATAATAAATATGACTGAAAAAAGACAACAAACATAAAAATATTGTTCCAGAGTCTAAAAGATATGATTGATATGAAAGACATAGATAAATGAAAAGATTATCTAAATGGGACCCCCCGCGTCTAATATATGTGAATTGCTATAAAACTGAAATAAAAAAGCTGCGAATAAAAGTAATGCTAATCGAATGAAATATGAATTTGCAAATAAATTGACAAAGAAAGATAATGAAATAAAAATAGTGGTACTCCCGAGTCTAATGAACGAAAAACAAGAAAATTAAAATATTCTAATGGCAGAATAAAGAAAGTAAAGTAATAAATATGCAAAATTAGTAATAAAAATAAAATAAAGTCAATAAATAATTTTAGTCGAATAATAAAACTGCAATAAAAATGATATATAAAATTTTGAGTATAAAAGTGCTTGAAGAATGAAAAATAAGAATCAAAACATTAATAAAGTCACAAGCGTAATATGTATATATTAAGAAGAAATGAAAAATAAAGTATATCGTAATGAATGAATAAATGATACGAAAAACAGCAGATAAATGTAAAATAAATAATAAATGTAATGAAATAAATATAAAAAAACATGTGAATGAGGATAATAAAAATGTTAAAATAGGAAATGAAAGAGGATAAACGAGGGTGAACGGGTTACGTTTTCTGTACGAGAAATAGGATTTGATTAGGCCATAGAAGTTGATTAAAGTAAAGCAAAAAAGATTATTGCATAAAGGAGCAACACGCATAAAATTAAAATAGAATAATATGATATAAAATAATATAAAAAACAAGTTAAATAAGAATTAGAAAGTGAGAAATATGAAAAATAAATAGCAATAACAAAAAGATAAAAATAAAGATCATAATTTGTATATAAAAAAGCACAGAATAAGAAATAAGCCTCGTGAGTATAATAAATATGACTGAAAAAAGACAACAAACATAAAAATATTGTTCCAGAGTCTAAAAGATATGATTGATATGAAAGACATAGATAAATGAAAAGATTATCTAAATGGGACCCCCGCGTCTAATATATGTGAATTGCTATAAAACTGAAATAAAAAAGCTGCGAATAAAAGTAATGCTAATCGAATGAAATATGAATTTGCAAATAAATTGACAAAGAAAGATAATGAAATAAAAATAGTGGTACTCCCGAGTCTAATGAACGAAAAACAAGAAAATTAAAATATTCTAATGGCAGAATAAAGAAAGTAAAGTAATAAATATGCAAAATTAGTAATAAAAATAAAATAAAGTCAATAAATAATTTTAGTCGAATAATAAAACTGCAATAAAAATGATATATAAAATTTTGAGTATAAAAGTGCTTGAAGAATGAAAAATAAGAATCAAAACATTAATAAAGTCACAAGCGTAATATGTATATATTAAGAAGAAATGAAAAATAAAGTATATCGTAATGAATGAATAAATGATACGAAAAACAGCAGATAAATGTAAAATAAATAATAAATGTAATGAAATAAATATAAAAAAACATGTGAATGAGGATAATAAAAATGTTAAAATAGGAAATGAAAGAGGATAAACGAGGGTGAACGGGTTACGTTTTCTGTACGAGAAATAGGATTTGATTAGGCCATAGAAGTTGATTAAAGTAAAGCAAAAAAGATTATTGCATAAAGGAGCAACACGCATAAAATTAAAATAGAATAATATGATATAAAATAATATAAAAAACAAGTTAAATAAGAATTAGAAAGTGAGAAATATGAAAAATAAATAGCAATAACAAAAAGATAAAAATAAAGATCATAATTTGTATATAAAAAAGCACAGAATAAGAAATAAGCCTCGTGAGTATAATAAATATGACTGAAAAAAGACAACAAACATAAAAATATTGTTCCAGAGTCTAAAAGATATGATTGATATGAAAGACATAGATAAATGAAAAGATTATCTAAATGGGACCCCCGCGTCTAATATATGTGAATTGCTATAAAACTGAAATAAAAAAGCTGCGAATAAAAGTAATGCTAATCGAATGAAATATGAATTTGCAAATAAATTGACAAAGAAAGATAATGAAATAAAAATAGTGGTACTCCCGAGTCTAATGAACGAAAAACAAGAAAATTAAAATATTCTAATGGCAGAATAAAGAAAGTAAAGTAATAAATATGCAAAATTAGTAATAAAAATAAAATAAAGTCAATAAATAATTTTAGTCGAATAATAAAACTGCAATAAAAATGATATATAAAATTTTGAGTATAAAAGTGCTTGAAGAATGAAAAATAAGAATCAAAACATTAATAAAGTCACAAGCGTAATATGTATATATTAAGAAGAAATGAAAAATAAAGTATATCGTAATGAATGAATAAATGATACGAAAAACAGCAGATAAATGTAAAATAAATAATAAATGTAATGAAATAAATATAAAAAAACATGTGAATGAGGATAATAAAAATGTTAAAATAGGAAATGAAAGAGGATAAACGAGGGTGAACGGGTTACGTTTTCTGTACGAGAAATAGGATTTGATTAGGCCATAGAAGTTGATTAAAGTAAAGCAAAAAAGATTATTGCATAAAGGAGCAACACGCATAAAATTAAAATAGAATAATATGATATAAAATAATATAAAAAACAAGTTAAATAAGAATTAGAAAGTGAGAAATATGAAAAATAAATAGCAATAACAAAAAGATAAAAATAAAGATCATAATTTGTATATAAAAAAGCACAGAATAAGAAATAAGCCTCGTGAGTATAATAAATATGACTGAAAAAAGACAACAAACATAAAAATATTGTTCCAGAGTCTAAAAGATATGATTGATATGAAAGACATAGATAAATGAAAAGATTATCTAAATGGGACCCCCGCGTCTAATATATGTGAATTGCTATAAAACTGAAATAAAAAAGCTGCGAATAAAAGTAATGCTAATCGAATGAAATATGAATTTGCAAATAAATTGACAAAGAAAGATAATGAAATAAAAATAGTGGTACTCCCGAGTCTAATGAACGAAAAACAAGAAAATTAAAATATTCTAATGGCAGAATAAAGAAAGTAAAGTAATAAATATGCAAAATTAGTAATAAAAATAAAATAAAGTCAATAAATAATTTTAGTCGAATAATAAAACTGCAATAAAAATGATATATAAAATTTTGAGTATAAAAGTGCTTGAAGAATGAAAAATAAGAATCAAAACATTAATAAAGTCACAAGCGTAATATGTATATATTAAGAAGAAATGAAAAATAAAGTATATCGTAATGAATGAATAAATGATACGAAAAACAGCAGATAAATGTAAAATAAATAATAAATGTAATGAAATAAATATAAAAAAACATGTGAATGAGGATAATAAAAATGTTAAAATAGGAAATGAAAGAGGATAAACGAGGGTGAACGGGTTACGTTTTCTGTACGAGAAATAGGATTTGATTAGGCCATAGAAGTTGATTAAAGTAAAGCAAAAAAGATTATTGCATAAAGGAGCAACACGCATAAAATTAAAATAGAATAATATGATATAAAATAATATAAAAAACAAGTTAAATAAGAATTAGAAAGTGAGAAATATGAAAAATAAATAGCAATAACAAAAAGATAAAAATAAAGATCATAATTTGTATATAAAAAAGCACAGAATAAGAAATAAGCCTCGTGAGTATAATAAATATGACTGAAAAAAGACAACAAACATAAAAATATTGTTCCAGAGTCTAAAAGATATGATTGATATGAAAGACATAGATAAATGAAAAGATTATCTAAATGGGACCCCCGCGTCTAATATATGTGAATTGCTATAAAACTGAAATAAAAAAGCTGCGAATAAAAGTAATGCTAATCGAATGAAATATGAATTTGCAAATAAATTGACAAAGAAAGATAATGAAATAAAAATAGTGGTACTCCCGAGTCTAATGAACGAAAAACAAGAAAATTAAAATATTCTAATGGCAGAATAAAGAAAGTAAAGTAATAAATATGCAAAATTAGTAATAAAAATAAAATAAAGTCAATAAATAATTTTAGTCGAATAATAAAACTGCAATAAAAATGATATATAAAATTTTGAGTATAAAAGTGCTTGAAGAATGAAAAATAAGAATCAAAACATTAATAAAGTCACAAGCGTAATATGTATATATTAAGAAGAAATGAAAAATAAAGTATATCGTAATGAATGAATAAATGATACGAAAAACAGCAGATAAATGTAAAATAAATAATAAATGTAATGAAATAAATATAAAAAAACATGTGAATGAGGATAATAAAAATGTTAAAATAGGAAATGAAAGAGGATAAACGAGGGTGAACGGGTTACGTTTTCTGTACGAGAAATAGGATTTGATTAGGCCATAGAAGTTGATTAAAGTAAAGCAAAAAAGATTATTGCATAAAGGAGCAACACGCATAAAATTAAAATAGAATAATATGATATAAAATAATATAAAAAACAAGTTAAATAAGAATTAGAAAGTGAGAAATATGAAAAATAAATAGCAATAACAAAAAGATAAAAATAAAGATCATAATTTGTATATAAAAAAGCACAGAATAAGAAATAAGCCTCGTGAGTATAATAAATATGACTGAAAAAAGACAACAAACATAAAAATATTGTTCCAGAGTCTAAAAGATATGATTGATATGAAAGACATAGATAAATGAAAAGATTATCTAAATGGGACCCCCGCGTCTAATATATGTGAATTGCTATAAAACTGAAATAAAAAAGCTGCGAATAAAAGTAATGCTAATCGAATGAAATATGAATTTGCAAATAAATTGACAAAGAAAGATAATGAAATAAAAATAGTGGTACTCCCGAGTCTAATGAACGAAAAACAAGAAAATTAAAATATTCTAATGGCAGAATAAAGAAAGTAAAGTAATAAATATGCAAAATTAGTAATAAAAATAAAATAAAGTCAATAAATAATTTTAGTCGAATAATAAAACTGCAATAAAAATGATATATAAAATTTTGAGTATAAAAGTGCTTGAAGAATGAAAAATAAGAATCAAAACATTAATAAAGTCACAAGCGTAATATGTATATATTAAGAAGAAATGAAAAATAAAGTATATCGTAATGAATGAATAAATGATACGAAAAACAGCAGATAAATGTAAAATAAATAATAAATGTAATGAAATAAATATAAAAAAACATGTGAATGAGGATAATAAAAATGTTAAAATAGGAAATGAAAGAGGATAAACGAGGGTGAACGGGTTACGTTTTCTGTACGAGAAATAGGATTTGATTAGGCCATAGAAGTTGATTAAAGTAAAGCAAAAAAGATTATTGCATAAAGGAGCAACACGCATAAAATTAAAATAGAATAATATGATATAAAATAATATAAAAAACAAGTTAAATAAGAATTAGAAAGTGAGAAATATGAAAAATAAATAGCAATAACAAAAAGATAAAAATAAAGATCATAATTTGTATATAAAAAAGCACAGAATAAGAAATAAGCCTCGTGAGTATAATAAATATGACTGAAAAAAGACAACAAACATAAAAATATTGTTCCAGAGTCTAAAAGATATGATTGATATGAAAGACATAGATAAATGAAAAGATTATCTAAATGGGACCCCCGCGTCTAATATATGTGAATTGCTATAAAACTGAAATAAAAAAGCTGCGAATAAAAGTAATGCTAATCGAATGAAATATGAATTTGCAAATAAATTGACAAAGAAAGATAATGAAATAAAAATAGTTCTATAAGCATACTCCTTAAAACTGAAAGTCTTCTTATTTTCTTACTATACTTCTTCACTTTTCGATTTACTTAATACCTCTCAATGCATACTACTTAAAACTGAAATTCAATCTTCTTTTCTTACTTTACTTCTTCACTTTTCCAAATACTTAATACTTCTAAAAGCATACTCCTTAAATCTGAAATTCTATCTTCTTTTCTTACTTTACTTCTTCACTTTTCCAAATACTTATTACTTCTCAATTCATACTTCTTAAAACTGAAATTCTATCTTCTTTTCTTACTTTACTTCTTCACTTTTCCAAATACTTAGTAATTCAAAAGCATACTACTTAAATCAAAAATTCTATCTTCTTCTCTTACTCTACTTCTTCACTTTTCAAATACTTAATACTTCTAAAAGCATACTCCTTAAATCTGAAATTCTATCTTCTTTTCTTACTTTACTTCTTCACTTTTCCAAATACTTATTAATTCAAAAGCATACTACTTAAATCAAAAATTCTGTCTTCTTCTCTTACTCTACTTCTTCACTTTTCCAAATACTTATTACTGCTAAGAGATTAATCTTAAAACTGAAATTCTATCTTCTTCTCTTACTTTACTTCTTCACTTTTCCAAATACTTATTACTTCTAAAAGCATAATCCTTAAATCGGAAATTCTATCTTCTTCTCTTACTTTACTTCTAAACTTTTCCAAATACTTATTACTTCTAAAAGAATACTCCTTAAATCTGAAATTCTATCTTCTTTTCTTACTTTACTTCTTCACTTTTCCAAATACTTAGTAATTCAAAAGCATACTACTTAAATCAAAAATTCTATCTTCTTCTCTTACTCTACTTCTTCACTTTTCAAATACTTAATACTTCTAAAAGCATACTCCTTAAATCGGAAATTCTATCTTCTTCTCTTACTTTACTTCTTCACTTTTCATATACTTATTACTTCTAAAAGCATACTCCATAAATCTGAAATTCTATCTTCTTTTCTTACTTTACTTCTTCACTTTTCCAAATACTTATTACTTCTAAAAGCATACTCCATAAATCTGAAATTCTATCTTCTTTTCTTACTTTACTTCTTCACTTTTCCAAATACTTAATACTTCTCAATGCATACTCCTTAAAACTGAAATTCTATCTTCTTTTCTTACTTTACTTCTTCACTTTTCCAAATACTTATTACTTCTAAAAGCATACACTTAAATCTGAAATTCTATCTTCTTTTCTTACTTTACTTCTTCACTTTTCAAAATACTTATTACTTCTCAAAG
This sequence comes from Loxodes magnus, assembly GCA_946699065.1. Taxonomy (NCBI): domain Eukaryota; phylum Ciliophora; class Karyorelictea; order Loxodida; family Loxodidae; genus Loxodes; species Loxodes magnus. The sequence goes on along the minus strand of CAMPDV010005701.1, from coordinate 13,158 downwards.
CATACTCCTTAAATCAAAAATTCTATCTTCTTTTCTTATTTTACTTCTTCACTTTTCATATACTTATTACTTCTAAAAGCATAATCCTTAAATCGGAAATTCTATCTTCTTCTCTTACTTTACTTCTAAACTTTTCCAAATACTTATTACTTCTAAAAGAATACTCCTTAAATCGGAAATTCTATCTTCTTTTCTTACTTTACTTCTTCACTTTTCCAAATACTTAATACTTCTCAATGCATACACTTAAATCTGAAATTCTATCTTCTTTTCTTACTTTACTTCTTCACTTTTCCAAATACTTATTACTTCTAAAAGCATACTCCATAAATCTGAAATTCTATCTTCTTTTCTTACTTTACTTCTTCACTTTTCCAAATACTTATTACTTCCTAAAGCATACTCCTTAAATCGGAAATTCTATCTTCTTCTCTTACTTTACTTCTTCACTTTTCCAAATACTTAATACTTCCTAAAGCTTACTCCTTAAATCGGAAATTCTATCTTCTTCTCTTACTTTACTTCTTCACTTTTCCAAATACTTATTACTTCCTAAAGCATACTCCTTAAAACGAAATTCTATCTTCTTTTCTTACTTTACTTCTTCATTTTTCCAAATACTTATTACTTCTCAAAACTTACTCCTTAAATCTGAAATTCTATCTTCTTTTCTTACTTTACTTCTTCACTTTTCTAAATACTTATTACTTCTAAAAGAATACTCCTTAAATCTGAAATTCTATCTTCTTTTCTTACTTTACTTCTTCACTTTTCAAAATACTTATTACTTCTCAAAGCATACTCCTTAAATCAAAAATTCTATCTTCTTTTCTTACTTTACTTCTTCACTTTTCCAAATACTTAATACTTCTCAATGCATACTACTTAAAACTGAAATTCTATCTTCGTTTCTTACTTTACTTCTAAACTTTTCCAAATACTTATTACTTCCTAAAGCATACTCCTTAAAACGAAATTCTATCTTCTTTTCTTACTTTACTTCTTCACTTTTCCAAATACTTATTACTTCCTAAAGCATACTCCTTAAAACGAAATTCTATCTTCTTTTCTTACTTTACTTCTTCACTTTTCCAAATGCTTATTACTTCTCAAAACTTACTCCTTAAATCTGAAATTCTATCTTCTTTTCTTACTTTACTTCTTCACTTTTCAAAATACTTATTACTTCTCAAAGCATACTCCTTAAATCAAAAATTCTATCTTCTTTTCTTACTTTACTTCTTCACTTTTCCAAATACTTATTACTTCTAAAAGCATACTCCTTAAATCGGAAATTCTATCTTCTTTTCTTACTTTACTTCTTCACTTTTCCAAATACTTATTACTTCCTAAAGCATACTCCTTAAAACTGAAATTCTATCTTCTTTTCTTACTTTACTTCTTCACTTTTCTAAATACTTATTACTCTAAAAGCATACTCCTTAAAAATGAAATTCTTTTTTCTTTTCTTACTTTACTTCTTCACTTTTCTAAATACTTATTACTTCTCAAAACTTACTCCTTAAATCTGAAATTCTATCTTCTTTTCTTACTTTACTTCTTCACTTTTCAAATACTTAATACTTCTAAAAGCATACTCCTTAAATCTGAAATTCTATCTTCTTTTCTTACTTTACTTCTTCACTTTTCCAAATGCTTATTACTTCTCAAAACTTACTCCTTAAATCTGAAATTCTATCTTCTTTTCTTACTTTACTTCTTCACTTTTCAAAATACTTATTACTTCTCAAAGCATACTCCTTAAATCAAAAATTCTATCTTCTTTTCTTACTTTACTTCTTCACTTTTCCAAATACTTATTACTTCCTAAAGCATACTCCTTAAATCTGAAATTCAATCTTCTTCTCTTACTTTACTTCTTCACTTTTCTAAATACTTATTACTCTAAAAGCATACTCCTTAAAAATGAATATTTATCTTCTTTTCTCACTTTACTTCTTCACTTTTCCAAATACTTATTACTTCTAAAAGCATAATCATTAAATCGGAAATTCTATCTTCTTTTCTTACTTTACTTCTTCACTTTTCCAAATACTTATTACTTCCTAAAGCATACTCCTTAAAACTGAAATTCTATCTTCGTTTCTTACTTTACTTCTTCACTTTTCTAATTACTTATTACTTCCTAAAGCATACTCCTTAAATCGGAAATTCTATCTTCTTTTCTTACTTTACTTCTTCACTTTTTCAAATACTTATTACTCTAAAAGCATACTCCTTAAAACTGAAATTCTATCTTCTTTTCTTACTTTACTTCTTCACTTTTCCAAATACTTATTACTGCTAAGAGATTAATCATAAAACTGAAATTCTATCTTCGTTTCTTACTTTACTTCTAAACTTTTCCAAATACTTATTACTTCTAAAAGCATAATCCTTAAATCGGAAATTCTATCTTCTTTTCTTACTTTACTTCTTCACTTTTCCAAATACTTAATACTTCTCAATGCATACTACTTAAAACTGAAATTCTATCTTCGTTTCTTACTTTACTTCTAAACTTTTCCAAATACTTATTACTTCTAAAAGCATACTCCTTAAATCGGAAATTCTATCTTCTTTTCTTACTTTACTTCTTCACTTTTCCAAATACTTATTACTTCTAAAAGCATAATCCTTAAATCGGAAATTCTATCTTCTTCTCTTACTTTAATTCTTCACTTTTCTAAATACTTATTACTCTAAAAGCATACTCCTTAAAACTGAAATTCTATCTTCTTTTCTTACTTTACTTCTTCACTTTTCTAAATACTTATTACTTCTCAAAACTTACTCCTTAAATCTGAAATTCTATCTTCTTTTCTTATTATATTTCTAAACTTTTCCAAATACTTATTACTCTAAAAGCATACTCCTTAAAAATGAATATTTATCTTCTTTTCTCACTTTACTTCTTCACTTTTCCAAATACTTATTACTTCTAAAAGCATAATCCTTAAATCGGAAATTCTATCTTCTTTTCTTACTTTACTTCTTCACTTTTCCAAATACTTAATACTTCTCAATGCATACTACTTAAAACTGAAATTCTATCTTCTTTTCTTACTTTACTTCTTCACTTTTCTAAATACTTATTACTTCTCAAAACTTACTCCTTAAATCTGAAATTCTATCTTCTTCTCTTACTTTACTTCTTCACTTTTTCAAATACTTATTACTTCTCAAAGCATACTCCATAAAACTGAAATTCTATCTTCTTTTCTTACTTTACTTCTTCACTTTTCCAAATACTTATTACTGCTAAGAGATTAATCTTAAAACTGAAATTCTATCTTCGTTTCTTACTTTACTTCTAAACTTTTCCAAATACTTATTACTTCTAAAAGCATAATCCTTAAATCGGAAATTCTATCTTCTTTTCTTACTTTACTTCTTCACTTTTCCAAATACTTATTACTGCTAAGAGATTAATCATAAAACTGAAATTCTATCTTCGTTTCTTACTTTACTTCTAAACTTTTCCAAATACTTATTACTTCTAAAAGCATAATCCTTAAATCGGAAATTCTATCTTCTTTTCTTACTTTACTTCTTCACTTTTCCAAATACTTATTACTTCTAAAAGAATACTCCTTAAAACTGAAATTCTATCTTCTTTTCTTACTTTACTTCTTCACTTTTCAAAATACTTATTACTTCCTAAAGCATACTCCTTAAATCAAAAATTCTATCTTCTTCTCTTACTTTACTTCTTCAATTTTCCAAATACTTATTACTTCCTAAAGCATACTCCTTAAATCGGAAATTCTATCTTCTTTTCTTACTTTACTTCTTCACTTTTCCAAATACTTATTACTTCTAAAAGCATAATCCTTAAAACTGAAATTCTATCTTCTTCTCTTACTTTACTTCTTCACTTTTCCAAATACTTATTACTTCCTAAAGCATACTCCTTAAAACGAAATTCTATCTTCTTCTCTTACTTTACTTCTTCACTTTTCCAAATACTTATTACTTCTAAAAGCATAATCCTTAAATCGGAAATTCTATCTTCTTCTCTTACTTTACTTCTAAACTTTTCCAAATACTTATTACTTCTAAAAGCATAATCCTTAAATCGGAAATTCTATCTTCTTTTCTTACTTTACTTCTTCACTTTTCCAAATACTTATTACTTCTCAATGCATACTACTTAAAACTGAAATTCTATCTTCGTTTCTTACTTTACTTCTAAACTTTTCCAAATACTTATTACTTCTAAAAGAATACTCCTTAAATCAAAAATTCTATCTTCTTTTCTTACTTTACTTCTTCACTTTTCCAAATACTTATTACTGCTAAGAGATTAATCTTAAAACTGAAATTCTATCTTCGTTTCTTACTTTACTTCTTCACTTTTCAAAATACTTATTACTTCTAAAAGAATACTCCTTAAATCTGAAATTCTTTTTTCTTTTCTTACTTTACTTCTTCACTTTTCCAAATACTTATTACTTCTCAAAGCATACTCCTTAAATCGGAAATTCTATCTTCTTCTCTTACTTTACTTCTTCACTTTTCCAAATACTTATTACTTCCTAAAGCATACTCCTTAAAACGAAATTCTATCTTCTTTTCTTACTTTACTTCTTCACTTTTCCAAATACTTATTACTTCTAAAAGAATACTCCTTAAAACTGAAATTCTATCTTCTTTTCTTACTTTACTTCTTCACTTTTCCAAATAATTAGTAATTCTCAAAGTTTACTCCTTAAAACTGAAATTCTATCTTCTTTTCTTATTATACTTCTTCACTTTTCCAAATACTTATTACTTATAAAAGCATACTCCATAAATCTGAAATTCTATCTTCTTTTCTTACTTTACTTCTTCACTTTTCCAAATACTTATTACTTCCTAAAGCATACTCCTTAAATCGGAAATTCTATCTTCTTTTCTTACTTTACTTCTTCACTTTTCCAAATACTTATTACTTCTAAAAGCATACTCCTTAAATCAAAAATTCTATCTTCTTCTCTTACTTTACTTCTTCACTTTTCCAAATACTTATTACTTCCTAAAGCATACTCCTTAAAACGAAATTCTATCTTCTTCTCTTACTTTACTTCTTCACTTTTCTAAATACTTATTACTCTAAAAGCATACTCCTTAAATCTGAAATTCTATCTTCTTTTCTTACTTTACTTCTTCACTTTTCCAAATACTTAATACTTCTCAATGCATACTACTTAAAACTGAAATTCTATCTTCTTTTCTTACTTTACTTCTTCACTTTTCAAAATACTTATTACTTCTAAAAGAATACTCCTTAAAACTGAAATTCTATCTTCTTTTCTTACTTTACTTCTTCACTTTTCCAAATAATTAGTAATTCTCAAAGTTTACTCCTTAAAACTGAAATTCTATCTTCTTTTCTTACTTTACTTCTTCACTTTTCCAAATACTTATTACTTCTAAAAGCATACTCCTTAAATCAAAAATTCTATCTTCTTCTCTTACTCTACTTCTTCACTTTTCAAATGCTTATTACTTCTCAAAACTTACTCCTTAAATCTGAAATTCTATCTTCTTTTCTTACTTTACTTCTTCACTTTTCCAAATACTTAGTAATTCAAAAGCATACTACTTAAATCAAAAATTCTATCTTCTTCTCTTACTCTACTTCTTCACTTTTCAAATACTTAATACTTCTAAAAGCATACTCATTAAATCGGAAATTCTATCTTCTTCTCTTACTTTACTTCTTCACTTTTTCAAATACTTATTACTTATAAAAGCATACTCCATAAATCTGAAATTCTATCTTCTTTTCTTACTTTACTTCTTCACTTTTCAAAATACTTATTACTTCTAAAAGAATACTCCTTAAATCTGAAATTCTATTTTCTTTTCTTACTTTACTTCTTCACTTTTCCAAATACTTAGTAATTCTCAAAGTTTACTCCTTAAAACTGAAATTCTATCTTCTTTTCTTACTTTACTTCTTCACTTTTCCAAATACTTATTACTTCTAAAAGAATACTCCTTAAAACTGAAATTCTATCTTCTTCTCTTACTTTACTTCTTCACTTTTCCAAATACTTATTACTTCTCAAAGCATACTCCTTAAATCTGAAATTCTTTTTTCTTTTCTTACTTTACTTCTTCACTTTTCCAAATACTTATTACTTCTCAAAGCATAATCCTTAAATCGGAAATTCTATCTTCTTTTCTTACTTTACTTCTTCACTTTTCCAAATACTTAATACTTCTCAATGCATACTACTTAAAACTGAAATTCTATCTTCTTTTCTTACTTTACTTCTTCACTTTTCAAAATACTTATTACTTCTAAAAGAATACTCCTTAAAACTGAAATTCTATCTTCTTTTCTTACTTTACTTCTTCACTTTTCCAAATAATTAGTAATTCTCAAAGTTTACTCCTTAAAACTGAAATTCTATCTTCTTTTCTTACTTTACTTCTTCACTTTTCCAAATACTTATTACTTCTAAAAGCATACTCCTTAAATCAAAAATTCTATCTTCTTCTCTTACTCTACTTCTTCACTTTTCAAATACTTAATACTTCTAAAAGCATAATCCTTAAATCGGAAATTCTATCTTCTTTTCTTACTTTACTTCTTCACTTTTCCAAATACTTATTACTTCTCAATGCATACTACCTAAAACTGAAATTCTATCTTCGTTTCTTACTTTACTTCTAAACTTTTCCAAATACTTATTACTTCTAAAAGAATACTCCTTAAATCAAAAATTCTATCTTCTTTTCTTACTTTACTTCTTCACTTTTCCAAATACTTAGTAATTCAAAAGCATACTACTTAAATCTGAAATTCTATCTTCTTTTCTCACTTTACTTCTTCACTTTTCCAAATACTTATTACTTCTAAAAGCATAATCCTTAAATCGGAAATTCTATCTTCTTTTCTTACTTTACTTCTTCACTTTTCCAAATACTTAATACTTCTCAATGCATACTACTTAAAACTGAAATTCTATCTTCTTTTCTTACTTTACTTCTTCACTTTTCTAAATACTTATTACTTCCTAAAGCATACTCCTTAAAACGAAATTCTATCTTCTTTTCTTACTTTACTTCTTCACTTTTCAAAATACTTATTACTTCTAAAAGAATACTCCTTAAATCTGAAATTCTATTTTCTTTTCTTACTTTACTTCTTCACTTTTCCAAATACTTAGTAATTCTCAAAGTTTACTCCTTAAAACTGAAATTCTATCTTCTTTTCTTACTTTACTTCTTCACTTTTCCAAATACTTATTACTTCAAAAAGCATACACTTAAATCTGAAATTCTATCTTCTTTTCTTACTTTACTTCTTCACTTTTCAAAATACTTATTACTTCTAAAAGCATACTCCTTAAAACTGAAATTCTATCTTCTTTTCTCACTTTACTTCTTCACTTTTCCAAATACTTATTACTTCCTAAAGCATACTCCTTAAAACTGAAATTCTATCTTCTTTTCTCACTTTACTTCTTCACTTTTCTAAATACTTATTACTTCTAAAAGGAAACTACTTAAATCTGAAATTCTATCTTCTTTTCTTACTTTACTTCTTCACTTTTCCAAATACTTATTACTTCCTAGCATACTCCTTAAATCGGAAATTCTATCTTCTTCTCTTACTTTACTTCTTCACTTTTCCAAATACTTATTACTTATAAAAGCATACTCCATAAATCGGAAATTCTATCTTCTTCTCTTACTTTACTTCTTCACTTTTCCAAATACTTATTACTTCCTAAAGCATACTCCTTAAATCGGAAATTCTATCTTCTTCTCTTACTTTACTTCTTCACTTTTCCAAATACTTATTACTTCCTAAAGCATACTCCTTAAAACTGAAATTCTATCTTCTTTTCTTACTTTACTTCTTCACTTTTCCAAATACTTATTACTTCTAAAAGCATACTACTTAAATCTGAAATTCTATCTTCTTCTCTTACTTTACTTCTTCACTTTTCCAAATACTTATTACTTCCTAAAGCATACTTCTTAAAACTAAATATTTATCTTCTTTTCTTACTTTACTTCTTCACTTTTCTAAATACTTATTACTTCTGAAAGCATAATCCTTAAAACTGAAATTCTATCTTCTTTTCTTACTTTACTTCTTCACTTTTCCAAATACTTAGTAATTCTCAAAGTTTACTCCTTAAAACTGAAATTCTATCTTCTTTTCTTACTTTACTTCTTCACTTTTCCAAATACTTATTACTTCCTAAAGCATACTCCTTAAATCTGAAATTCTATCTTCTTCTCTTACTTTATTTCTTCACTTTTCCAAATACTTATTACTGCTAAGAGATTAATCATAAAACTGAAATTCTATCTTCGTTTCTTACTTTACTTCTAAACTTTTCCAAATACTTATTACTTCTAAAAGCATAATCCTTAAATCGGAAATTCTATCTTCTTTTCTTACTTTACTTCTTCACTTTTCCAAATACTTAATACTTCTCAAAGCATACTACTTAAAACTGAAATTCTATCTTCTTTTCTTACTTTACTTCTAAACTTTTCCAAATACTTATTACTTCTCAAAACTTACTCCTTAAATCTGAAATTCTATCTTCTTTTCTTATTATACTTCTTCACTTTTCCAAATACTTATTACTTATAAAAGCATACTCCATAAATCTGAAATTCTATCTTCTTTTCTTACTTTACTTCTTCACTTTTCCAAATACTTATTACTTCCTAAAGCATACTCCTTAAATCGGAAATTCTATCTTCTTTTCTTACTTTACTTCTTCACTTTTCCAAATACTTATTACTTCTAAAAGCATACTCCTTAAATCAAAAATTCTATCTTCTTCTCTTACTTTACTTCTTCACTTTTCCAAATACTTATTACTTCCTAAAGCATACTCCTTAAATCTGAAATTCTATCTTCTTCTCTTACTTTACTTCTTCACTTTTCTAAATACTTATTACTCTAAAAGCATACTCCTTAAAACTGAAATTCTATCTTCTTTTCTTACTTTACTTCTTCACTTTTCCAAATACTTATTACTTCCTAAAGCATACTCCTTAAATCTGAAATTCTATCTTCTTTTCTTACTTTACTTCTTCACTTTTCTAAATACTTATTACTTCTAAAAGAATACTCCTTAAATCTGAAATTCTATCTTCTTTTCTTACTTTACTTCTTCACTTTTCCAAATAATTAGTAATTCTCAAAGTTTACTCCTTAAAACTGAAATTCTATCTTCTTTTCTTACTTTACTTCTAAACTTTTCCAAATACTTAGTAATTCAAAAGCATACTACTTAAATCTGAAATTCTATCTTCTTTTCTCACTTTACTTCTTCACTTTTCAAAATACTTATTACTTATAAAAGCATAATCCTTAAATTGGAAATTCTATCTTCTTTTCTTACTTTACTTCTTCACTTTTCCAAATACTTATTACTTCTAAAAGAATACTCCTTAAAACTGAAATTCTATCTTCTTTTCTTACTTTACTTCTTCACTTTTCCAAATAATTAGTAATTCTCAAAGTTTACTCCTTAAAACTGAAATTCTATCTTCTTTTCTTACTTTACTTCATCACTTTTCCAAATATTTATTACTTCTAAAAGCATACTCCTTAAATCAAAAATTCCATCTTCTTTTCTTACTTTACTTCTTCACTTTTCCAAATACTTATTACTTCTAAAAGCATACTACTTAAAACTGAAATTCTATCTTCTTTTCTTACTTTACTTCTTCACTTTTCCAAATAATTAGTAATTCTCAAAGTTTACTCCTTAAAACTGAAATTCTATCTTCTTTTCTTACTTTACTTCTTCACTTTTCCAAATACTTATTACTTCCTAAAGCATACTCCTTAAATCGGAAATTCTATCTTCTTCTCTTACTTTACTTCTTCACTTTTCCAAATACTTATTACTTCCTAAAGCATAATCCTTAAATCTGAAATTCTATCTTCTTTTCTTACTTTACTTCTTCACTTTTCTAAATACTTATTACTTCTAAAAGAATACTCCTTAAAACTGAAATTCTATCTTCTTTTCTTACTTTACTTCTTCACTTTTCCAAATACTTATTACTTCCTAAAGCATACTCCTTAAATCAAAAATTCTATCTTCTTTTCTTACTTTACTTCTTCACTTTTCCAAATACTTATTACTTCTCAAAACTTACTCCTTAAATCTGAAATTCTATCTTCTTTTCTTACTTTACTTCTTCACTTTTCCAAATACTTATTACTTCCTAGCATACTCCTTAAATCGGAAATTCTATCTTCTTCTCTTACTTTACTTCTTCACTTTTCCAAATACTTATTACTTATAAAAGCATACTCCATAAATCGGAAATTTTATCTTCTTCTCTTACTTTACTTCTTCACTTTTCCAAATACTTATTACTTCCTAAAGCATACTCCTTAAATCTGAAATTCTATCTTCTTTTCTTACTTTACTTCTTCACTTTTCCAAATACTTATTACTTCCTAAAGCATACTCCTTAAAACTGAAATTCTATCTTCTTTTCTTACTTTACTTCTTCACTTTTCCAAATGCTTATTACTTCCTAGCATACTCCTTAAATCGGAAATTCTATCTTCTTCTCTTACTTTACTTCTTCACTTTTCTAAATACTTATTACTTCCTAAAGCATACTCCTTAAAACTGAAATTCTATCTTCTTTTCTTACTTTACTTCTTCACTTTTCCAAATACTTATTACTTCCTAAAGCATACTCCTTAAAACTGAAATTCTATCTTCTTTTCTCACTTTACTTCTTCACTTTTCCAAATACTTATTACTTCTAAAAGAATACTCCTTAAATCTGAAATTCTATCTACTTTTCTTACTTTACTTCTTCACTTTTCCAAATACTTATTACTGCTAAGAGATTAATCTTAAAACTGAAATTCTATCTTCGTTTCTTACTTTACTTCTAAACTTTTCCAAATATTTATTACTTCTAAAAGCATACTCCTTAAATCAAAAATTCCATCTTCTTTTCTTACTTTACTTCTTCACTTTTCCAAATACTTATTACTTCTAAAAGCATACTACTTAAATCTGAAATTCTATCTTCTTTTCTTACTTTACTTCTTCACTTTTCTAAATACTTATTACTTCTAAAATCATACACTTAAATCTGAAATTCTATCTTCTTTTCTTACTTTACTTCTTCACTTTTCCAAATACTTATTACTTCCTAGCATACTCCTTAAATCGGAAATTCTATCTTCTTCTCTTACTTTACTTCTTCACTTTTCCAAATACTTATTACTTCCTAAAGCATACTCCTTAAATCTGAAATTCTATCTTCTTTTCTTACTTTACTTCTTCACTTTTCCAAATACTTATTACTTCCTAAAGCATACTCCTTAAAACTGAAATTCTATCTTCTTTTCTTACTTTACTTCTTCACTTTTCCAAATACTTATTACTTCCTAGCATACTCCTTAAATCGGAAATTCTATCTTCTTCTCTTACTTTACTTCTTCACTTTTCTAAATACTTATTACTTCCTAAAGCATACTCCTTAAAACTGAAATTCTATCTTCTTTTCTTACTTTACTTCTTCACTTTTCCAAATACTTATTACTTCCTAAAGCATACTCCTTAAAACTGAAATTCTATCTTCTTTTCTCACTTTACTTCTTCACTTTTCCAAATACTTATTACTTCTAAAAGAATACTCCTTAAATCTGAAATTCTATCTACTTTTCTTACTTTACTTCTTCACTTTTCCAAATACTTATTACTGCTAAGAGATTAATCTTAAAACTGAAATTCTATCTTCGTTTCTTACTTTACTTCTAAACTTTTCCAAATATTTATTACTTCTAAAAGCATACTCCTTAAATCAAAAATTCCATCTTCTTTTCTTACTTTACTTCTTCACTTTTCCAAATACTTATTACTTCCTAAGCATACTCCTTAAATCTGAAATTCTATCTTCTTTTCTTACTTTACTTCTTCACTTTTCCAAATACTTATTACTTCCTAAGCATACTACTTAAATCTGAAATTCTATCTTCTTTTCTTACTTTACTTCTTCACTTTTCTAAATACTTATTACTCTAAAAGCATACTCCTTAAAACTGAAATTCTATCTTCTTTTCTTACTTTACTTCTTCACTTTTCCAAATACTTATTACTTCCTAAAGCATACTCCTTAAAACTAAATATTTATCTTCTTTTCTTACTTTACTTCTTCACTTTTCCAAATACTTAGTAATTCAAAAGCATACTACTTAAATCAAAAATTCTATCTTCTTCTCTTACTCTACTTCTTCACTTTTCAAATACTTAATACTTCTAAAAGCATACTCCTTAAATCTGAAATTCTATCTTCTTTTCTTATTATACTTCTTCACTTTTCCAAATACTTATTACTTATAAAAGCATACTCCATAAATCTGAAATTCTATCTTCTTTTCTTACTTTACTTCTTCACTTTTCAAAATACTTATTACTTCTAAAATAATACTCCTTAAAACTGAAATTCTATCTTCTTTTCTTACTTTACTTCTTCACTTTTCCAAATACTTAGTAATTCTCAAAGTTTACTCCTTAAAACTGAAATTCTATCTTCTTTTCTTACTTTACTTCTTCACTTTTCCAAATACTTATTACTTCCTAAAGCATACTCCTTAAATCAAAAATTCTATCTTCTTTTCTTACTTTACTTCTTCACTTTTCCAAATACTTATTACTTCCTAAAGCATACTCCTTAAATCTGAAATTCTATCTTCTTTTCTTACTTTACTTCTTCACTTTTCTAAATACTTATTACTTCTCAAAACTTACTCCTTAAATCTGAAATTCTATCTTCTTTTCTTATTATACTTCTTCACTTTTCCAAATACTTATTACTTATAAAAGCATACTCCATAAATCTGAAATTCTATCTTCTTTTCTTACTTTACTTCTTCACTTTTCCAAATACTTAATACTTCTAAAGCATACTCCTTAAATCGGAAATCCTATCTTTTTCTCTTATTTTACTTCTTCACTTTTCCAAATACTTATTACTTCCTAAAGCATACTTCTTAAAACTGAAATTCTATCTTCTTTTCTCACTTTACTTCTTCACTTTTCCAAATACTTATTACTTCCTAAAGCATACTCCTTAAATCTGAAATTCTATCTTCTTCTCTTACTTTAATTCTTCACTTTTCCAAATACTTATTACTTCCTAAAGCATACT
>CAMPDV010005700.1:0-22180 GCA_946699065.1 Loxodes magnus | reverse complement strand
AACTGAAATTCTATCTTCTTTTCTTACTTTATATCTTCACTTAACTAAATACTTATTACTTCTCAAAGCATACTCCTTTAAACTGAAACTCTACCTTCCTTTCTTACTTTTCTTATTCACTTTTCTAAATACTTATTACTTCTCAAAGCTACTCCTTTAAACTGAAATTCTATCTTCTTTTCTTACTTTTCTTATTCACTTAACTAAATACTTATTACTTCTCAAAGCATACTCCTTTAAACTGAAACTCTACTTCTTTTCTTACTTTTCTTCTTCACTTTTCTAAATACTTATTACTTCTCAAAGCATACTCCTTTAAACTGAAACTCTATCTTCCTTTCTTACTTTACTTATTCACTTTTCTAAATACTTATTACTTCTCAAAGCATACTCCTTTAAACTGAAATTCTATCTTCTTTTCTTACTTTATATCTTCACTTTTCTAAATACTTATTACTTCTCAAAGCATACTCCTTTAAACTGAAACTCTATCTTCCTTTCTTACTTTACTTATTCACTTTTCTAAATACTTATTACTTCTCAAAGCATACTCCTTAAAACTGAAATTCTATCTTCTTTTCTTACTTTTCTTATTCACTTTTCTAAATACTTATTACTTCTCAAAGCATACTCCTTAAAACTGAAACTCTATCTTCCTTTCTTACTTTACTTCTTCACTTTTCTAAATACTTATTACTTCTCAAAGCTACTCCTTTAAATTGAAATTCTATCTTCTTTTCTTACTTTTCTTATTCACTTAACTAAATACTTATTACTTCTCAAAGCATACTCCTTTAAACTGAAACTCTATCTTCTTTTCTTACTTTTCTTATTCACTTTTCTAAATACTTATTACTTCTCAAAGCATACTCCTTTAAACTGAAATTCTATCTTCTTTTCTTACTTTTTTTATTCACCTTTCTAAATACTTATTAATTCTCAAAGCATACTCTTTAAAACTGAAATTCTACTTCTTTTCTTACTTTTCTTATTCACTTTTCTAAATACTTATTACTTCTCAAAGCTACTCCTTTAAACTGAAATTCTACCTTCCTTTCTTACTTTACTTATTCACTTTTATAAATACTTATTACTTCTCAAAGCATACTCTTTAAAACTGAAATTCTATCTTCTTTTCTTACTTTTCTTATTCACTTTTCTAAATACTTATTACTTCTCAAAGCATACTCCTTAAAACTGAAATTCTACCTTCCTTTCTTACTTTACTTCTTCACTTTTCTAAATACTTATTACTTCTCAAAGCATACTCCTTTAAACTGAAATTCTACTTCTTTTCTTACTTTTCTTATTCACTTTATTAAATACTTATTACTTCTCAAAGCATACTCTTTTAAACTGAAACTCTATCTTCTTTTCTTACTTTTCTTATTCACTTTTCTAAATACTTATTACTTCTCAAAGCATACTCTTTTAAACTGAAACTCTACCTTCCTTTCTTACTTTACTTCTTCACTTTTCTAAATACTTATTACTTCTCAAAGCATACTCCTTTAAACTGAAATTCTACTTCTTTTCTTACTTTACTTCTTCACTTTTCTAAATACTTATTACTTCTCAAAGCATACTCTTTAAAACTGAAATTCTATCTTCTTTTCTTACTTTACTACTTCACTTTTCTAAATACTTATTACTTCTCAAAGCATACTCCTTTAAACTGAAATTCTACTTCTTTTCTTACTTTTCTTATTCACTTTTCTAAATACTTATTACTTCTCAAAGCATACTCTTTAAAACTGAAACTCTACCTTCCTTTCTTACTTTACTTCTTCACTTTTCTAAATACTTAATACTTCTCAAAGCATACTCCTTTAAACTGAAATTCTATCTTCTTTTCTTACTTTACTACTTCACTTTTCTAAATACTTATTACTTTTCAAAGCAGATTACTTTAAACTGAAATTCTATCTTCTTTTCTTACTTTTCTTATTCACTTTTATAAATACTTATTACTTCTCAAAGCATACTCCTTTAAACTGAAATTCTACCTTCCTTTCTTACTTTTCTTATTCACTTTTTTAAATACTTATTACTTCTCAAAGCATACTCCTTAAAACTGAAACTCTATCTTCTTTTCTTACTTTTCTTCTTCACTTTTCTAAATACTTATTACTTCTGAAAGCATACTCCTTTAAACTGAAACTCTATCTTCCTTTCTTACTTTACTTATTCACTTTTCTAAATACTTATTACTTCTCAAAGCATACTCCTTTAAACTGAAATTCTATCTTCTTTTCTTACTTTTTTTATTCACCTTTCTAAATACTTATTACTTCTCAAAGCATACTCTTTAAAACTGAAACTCTACCTTCCTTTCTTACTTTTCTTATTCACTTTTCTAAATACTTATTACTTCTCAAAGCATACTCCTTTAAACTGAAATTCTACTTCTTTTCCTACTTTTCTTATTCACTTTTCTAAATACTTATTACTTCTCAAAGCTACTCCTTTAAACTGAAATTCTACTTCTTTTCTTACTTTTCTTATTCACTTTTCTAAATACTTATTACTTCTCAAAGCATACTCCTTTAAACTGAAATTCTATCTTCTTTTCTTACTTTTCTTATTCACCTTTCTAAATACTTATTACTTCTCAAAGCATACTCTTTAAAACTGAAACTCTACCTTCCTTTCTTACTTTTCTTATTCACTTTTCTAAATACTTATTACTTCTCAAAGCATACTCCTTTAAACTGAAATTCTACTTCTTTTCTTACTTTTCTTTTCACTTTTCTAAATACTTATTACTTCTCAAAGCATACTCCTTTAAACTGAAACTCTATCTTCTTTTCTTACTTTTCTTATTCACTTTTCTAAATACTTATTACTTCTCAAAGCATACTCCTTTAAACTGAAATTCTATCTTCCTTTCTTACTTTACTTCTTCACTTTTCTAAATACTTATTACTTCTCAAAGCATACTCCTTTAAACTGAAATTCTACCTTCCTTTCTTACTTTTCTTATTCACTTTTTTAAATACTTATTACTTCTCAAAGCATACTCCTTTAAACTGAAACTCTATCTTCTTTTCTTACTTTTCTTATTCACTTTTCTAAATACTTATTACTTCTCAAAGCATACTCCTTTAAACTGAAACTCTATCTTCCTTTCTTACTTTACTTATTCACTTTTCTAAATACTTATTACTTCTCAAAGCATACTCCTTTAAACTGAAATTCTATCTTCTTTTCTTACTTTATATCTTCACTTAACTAAATACTTATTACTTCTCAAAGCATACTCCTTTAAACTGAAACTCTACCTTCCTTTCTTACTTTTCTTATTCACTTTTCTAAATACTTATTACTTCTCAAAGCTACTCCTTTAAACTGAAATTCTATCTTCTTTTCTTACTTTTCTTATTCACTTAACTAAATACTTATTACTTCTCAAAGCATACTCCTTTAAACTGAAACTCTACTTCTTTTCTTACTTTTCTTATTCACTTTTCTAAATACTTATTACTTCTCAAAGCATACTCCTTTAAACTGAAATTCTATCTTCTTTTCTTACTTTTTTTATTCACCTTTCTAAATACTTATTAATTCTCAAAGCATACTCTTTAAAACTGAAATTCTACTTCTTTTCTTACTTTACTTCTTCACTTTTCTAAATACTTAATACTTCTCAAAGCATACTCTTTAAAACTGAAATTCTACCTTCCTTTCCTACTTTTCTTATTCACTTTTCTAAATACTTATTACTTCTCAAAGCATACTCTTTAAAACTGAAATTCTATCTTCTTTTCTTACTTTACTACTTCACTTTTCTAAATACTTATTACTTCTCAAAGCATACTCCTTTAAACTGAAATTCTACTTCTTTTCTTACTTTTCTTATTCACTTTTCTAAATACTTATTACTTCTCAAAGCATACTCTTTAAAACTGAAACTCTACCTTCCTTTCTTACTTTACTTCTTCACTTTTCTAAATACTTAATACTTCTCAAAGCATACTCCTTTAAACTGAAATTCTACTTCTTTTCTTACTTTTCTTATTCACTTTTCTAAATACTTATTACTTTTCAAAGCAGATTACTTTAAACTGAAACTCTATCTTCCTTTCTTACTTTTCTTATTCACTTTTATAAATACTTATTACTTCTCAAAGCATACTCCTTTAAACTGAAATTCTACCTTCCTTTCTTACTTTTCTTATTCACTTTTTTAAATACTTATTACTTCTCAAAGCATACTCCTTAAAACTGAAACTCTATCTTCTTTTCTTACTTTTTTTCTTCACTTTTCTAAATACTTATTACTTCTGAAAGCATACTCCTTTAAACTGAAACTCTATCTTCTTTTCTTACTTTTCTTATTCACTTTTCTAAATACTTATTACTTCTCAAAGCATACTCCTTTAAACTGAAATTCTATCTTCTTTTCTTACTTTTTTTATTCACCTTTCTAAATACTTATTACTTCTCAAAGCATACTCTTTAAAACTGAAACTCTACCTTCCTTTCTTACTTTTCTTATTCACTTTTCTAAATACTTATTACTTCTCAAAGCATACTCCTTTAAACTGAAATTCTACTTCTTTTCCTACTTTTCTTATTCACTTTTCTAAATACTTATTACTTCTCAAAGCTACTCCTTTAAACTGAAATTCTACTTCTTTTCTTACTTTACTTCTTCACTTTTCTAAATACTTATTACTTCTCAAAGCATACTCCTTTAAACTGAAATTCTATCTTCTTTTCTTACTTTTTTTATTCACCTTTCTAAATACTTATTACTTCTCAAAGCATACTCTTTAAAACTGAAACTCTACCTTCCTTTCTTACTTTTCTTATTCACTTTTCTAAATACTTATTACTTCTCAAAGCATACTCCTTTAAACTGAAATTCTACTTCTTTTCTTACTTTTCTTATTCACTTTTCTAAATACTTATTACTTCTCAAAGCATACTCCTTTAAACTGAAACTCTATCTTCTTTTCTTACTTTTCTTATTCACTTTTCTAAATACTTATTACTTCTCAAAGCATACTCCTTAAAAAGAAATTCTATCTTCTTTTCCTACTTTTCTTATTCACTTTTCTAAATACTTATTACTTCTCAAAGCATACTCCTTTAAACTGAAATTCTACTTCTTTTCTTACTTTTCTTATTCACTTTTCTAAATACTTATTACTTCTCAAAGCATACTCTTTAAAACTGAAACTCTACCTTCCTTTCTTACTATTCTTATTCACTTATCTAAATACTTATTACTTCTCAAAGCATACTCCTTTAAACTGAAATTCTACTTCTTTTCTTACTTTTCTTATTCACTTTTCTAAATACTTATTACTTCTCAAAGCTACTCCTTTAAACTGAAACTCTATCTTCCTTTCTTACTTTACTTATTCACTTTTCTAAATACTTATTACTTCTCAAAGCATACTCCTTTAAACTGAAATTCTACTTCTTTTCTTACTTTTCTTATTCACTTTTATAAATACTTATTACTTCTCAAAGCATACTCTTTAAAACTGAAACTCTACCTTCCTTTCTTACTTTTCTTATTCACTTTTCTAAATACTTATTACTTCTCAAAGCATACTCCTTTAAACTGAAATTCTACTTCTTTTCTTACTTTTCTTATTCACTTTTCTAAATACTTATTACTTCTCAAAGCATACTCTTTAAAACTGAAACTCTACCTTCCTTTCTTACTTTTCTTATTCACTTATCTAAATACTTATTACTTCTCAAAGCATACTCCTTTAAACTGAAATTCTACTTCTTTTCTTACTTTTCTTATTCACTTTATTAAATACTTATTACTTCTCAAAGCATACTCCTTTAAACTGAAATTCTATCTTCTTTTCTTACTTTTTTTATTCACCTTTCTAAATACTTATTACTTCTCAAAGCATACTCTTTAAAACTGAAACTCTACCTTCCTTTCTTACTTTTCTTATTCACTTTTATAAATACTTATTACTTCTCAAAGCATACTCCTTTAAACTGAAATTCTACCTTCCTTTCTTACTTTTCTTATTCACTTTTTTAAATACTTATTACTTCTCAAAGCATACTCCTTAAAACTGAAACTCTATCTTCTTTTCTTACTTTTTTTCTTCACTTTTCTAAATACTTATTACTTCTGAAAGCATACTCCTTTAAACTGAAACTCTATCTTCCTTTCTTACTTTACTTATTCACTTTTCTAAATACTTATTACTTCTCAAAGCATACTCCTTTAAACTGAAATTCTATCTTCTTTTCTTACTTTATATCTTCACTTAACTAAATACTTATTACTTCTCAAAGCATACTCCTTTAAACTGAAACTCTACCTTCCTTTCTTACTTTTCTTATTCACTTTTCTAAATACTTATTACTTCTCAAAGCTACTCCTTTAAACTGAAATTCTATCTTCTTTTCTTACTTTTCTTATTCACTTAACTAAATACTTATTACTTCTCAAAGCATACTCCTTTAAACTGAAATTCTATCTTCTTTTCTTACTTTATATCTTCACTTAACTAAATACTTATTACTTCTCAAAGCATACTCCTTTAAACTGAAACTCTACCTTCCTTTCTTACTTTTCTTATTCACTTTTCTAAATACTTATTACTTCTCAAAGCTACTCCTTTAAACTGAAATTCTATCTTCTTTTCTTACTTTTCTTATTCACTTAACTAAATACTTATTACTTCTCAAAGCATACTCCTTTAAACTGAAACTCTACTTCTTTTCTTACTTTTCTTATTCACTTTTCTAAATACTTATTACTTCTCAAAGCATACTCCTTTAAACTGAAATTCTATCTTCTTTTCTTACTTTTTTTATTCACCTTTCTAAATACTTATTAATTCTCAAAGCATACTCTTTAAAACTGAAATTCTACTTCTTTTCTTACTTTACTTCTTCACTTTTCTAAATACTTAATACTTCTCAAAGCATACTCTTTAAAACTGAAATTCTACCTTCCTTTCCTACTTTTCTTATTCACTTTTCTAAATACTTATTACTTCTCAAAGCATACTCTTTAAAACTGAAATTCTATCTTCTTTTCTTACTTTACTACTTCACTTTTCTAAATACTTATTACTTCTCAAAGCATACTCCTTTAAACTGAAATTCTACTTCTTTTCTTACTTTTCTTATTCACTTTTCTAAATACTTATTACTTCTCAAAGCATACTCTTTAAAACTGAAACTCTACCTTCCTTTCTTACTTTACTTCTTCACTTAACTAAATACTTAATACTTCTCAAAGCATACTCCTTTAAACTGAAATTCTACTTCTTTTCTTACTTTTCTTATTCACTTTTCTAAATACTTATTACTTTTCAAAGCAGATTACTTTAAACTGAAACTCTATCTTCCTTTCTTACTTTTCTTATTCACTTTTCTAAATACTTATTACTTCTCAAAGCTACTCCTTTAAACTGAAATTCTATCTTCTTTTCTTACTTTTCTTATTCACTTAACTAAATACTTATTACTTCTCAAAGCATACTCCTTTAAACTGAAACTCTATCTTCCTTTCTTACTTTTCTTATTCACTTTTATAAATACTTATTACTTCTCAAAGCATACTCCTTTAAACTGAAATTCTACCTTCCTTTCTTACTTTTCTTATTCACTTTTTTAAATACTTATTACTTCTCAAAGCATACTCCTTAAAACTGAAACTCTATCTTCTTTTCTTACTTTTTTTCTTCACTTTTCTAAATACTTATTACTTCTGAAAGCATACTCCTTTAAACTGAAACTCTATCTTCCTTTCTTACTTTACTTATTCACTTTTCTAAATACTTATTACTTCTCAAAGCATACTCCTTTAAACTGAAATTCTATCTTCTTTTCTTACTTTTTTTATTCACCTTTCGAAATACTTATTACTTCTCAAAGCATACTCTTTAAAACTGAAACTCTACCTTCCTTTCTTACTTTTCTTATTCACTTTTCTAAATACTTATTACTTCTCAAAGCATACTCCTTTAAACTGAAATTCTACTTCTTTTCCTACTTTTCTTATTCACTTTTCTAAATACTTATTACTTCTCAAAGCTACTCCTTTAAACTGAAATTCTACTTCTTTTCTTACTTTTCTTATTCACTTTTCTAAATACTTATTACTTCTCAAAGCATACTCCTTTAAACTGAAATTCTATCTTCTTTTCTTACTTTTTTTATTCACCTTTCTAAATACTTATTACTTCTCAAAGCATACTCTTTAAAACTGAAACTCTACCTTCCTTTCTTACTTTTCTTATTCACTTTTCTAAATACTTATTACTTCTCAAAGCATACTCCTTTAAACTGAAATTCTACTTCTTTTCTTACTTTTCTTATTCACTTTTCTAAATACTTATTACTTCTCAAAGCATACTCCTTTAAACTGAAACTCTATCTTCTTTTCTTACTTTTCTTATTCACTTTTCTAAATACTTATTACTTCTCAAAGCATACTCCTTTAAACTGAAATTCTATCTTCTTTTCTTACTTTACTTCTTCACTTTTCTAAATACTTATTACTTCTCAAAGCATACTCCTTAAAACTGAAATTCTATCTTCTTTTCCTACTTTTCTTATTCACTTTTCTAAATACTTATTACTTCTCAAAGCATACTCCTTTAAACTGAAATTCTACTTCTTTTCTTACTTTTCTTATTCACTTTTCTAAATACTTATTACTTCTCAAAGCATACTCTTTAAAACTGAAACTCTACCTTCCTTTCTTACTTTTCTTATTCACTTATCTAAATACTTATTACTTCTCAAAGCATACTCCTTTAAACTGAAATTCTACTTCTTTTCTTACTTTTCTTATTCACTTTATTAAATACTTATTACTTCTTCAAAGCATACTCTTTTAAACTGAAACTCTATCTTCTTTTCTTACTTTACTTATTCACTTTTCTAAATACTTATTACTTCTCAAAGCATACTCCTTTAAACTGAAATTCTATCTTCTTTTCTTACTTTTTTTATTCACCTTTCTAAATACTTATTACTTCTCAAAGCATACTCTTTAAAACTGAAACTCTACCTTCCTTTCTTACTTTTCTTATTCACTTTTCTAAATACTTATTACTTCTCAAAGCATACTCCTTTAAACTGAAATTCTACTTCTTTTCTTACTTTACTACTTCACTTTTCTAAATACTTATTACTTCTCAAAGCATACTCCTTTAAACTGAAACTCTACCTTCCTTTCTTACTTTACTTCTTCACTTTTCTAAATACTTATTACTTCTCAAAGCATACTCCTTTAAACTGAAATTCTACTTCTTTTCTTACTTTTTTTATTCACATTTCTAAATACTTATTACTTCTCAAAGCATACTCCTTTAAACTGAAATTCTATCTTCTTTTCTTACTTTTTTTATTCACCTTTCTAAATACTTATTACTTCTCAAAGCATACTCTTTAAAACTGAAACTCTACCTTCCTTTCTTACTTTTCTTATTCACTTTTCTAAATACTTATTACTTCTCAAAGCATACTCCTTTAAACTGAAATTCTACTTCTTTTCTTACTTTACTTCTTCACTTTTCTAAATACTTATTACTTCTCAAAGCATACTCCTTTAAACTGAAATTCTACTTCTTTTCTTACTTTACTTCTTCACTTTTATAAATACTTATTACTTCTCAAAGCATACTCCTTTAAAACTGAAATTCTACTTCTTTTCTTACTTTACTTCTTCACTTTTCTAAATACTTATTACTTCTCAAAGCATACTCCTTTAAACTGAAATTCTACTTCTTTTCTTACTTTACTACTTCACTTTTCTAAATACTTATTACTTCTCAAAGCATACTCCTTTAAACTGAAATTCTATCTTCTTTTCTTACTTCACTTCTTCACTTTTCTAAATACTTATTAATTCTCAAAGCATACTCTTTTAAACTGAAACTCTATCTTCTTTTCTTACTTTTCTTATTCACTTTTCTAAATACTTATTACTTCTCAAAGCATACTCCTTTAAACTGAAATTCTATCTTCTTTTCTTACTTTTTTTATTCACCTTTCTAAATACTTATTACTTCTCAAAGCATACTCTTTAAAACTGAAATTCTACTTCTTTTCTTACTTTACTTCTTCACTTTTCTAAATACTTATTACTTCTCAAAGCATACTCCTTTAAACTGAAATTCTACTTCTTTTCTTACTTTACTACTTCACTTTTCTAAATACTTATTACTTCTCAAAGCATACTCCTTTAAACTGAAACTCTACCTTCCTTTCTTACTTTACTTCTTCACTTTTCTAAATACTTATTACTTCTCAAAGCATACTCCTTTAAACTGAAATTCTACTTCTTTTCTTACTTTTTTTATTCACATTTCTAAATACTTATTACTTCTCAAAGCATACTCCTTTAAACTGAAATTCTATCTTCTTTTCTTACTTTTTTTATTCACCTTTCTAAATACTTATTACTTCTCAAAGCATACTCTTTAAAACTGAAATTCTACTTCTTTTCTTACTTTTCTTATTCACTTTTATAAATACTTATTACTTCTCAAAGCATACTCCTTTAAACTGAAATTCTACTTCTTTTCTTACTTTACTTCTTCACTTTTCTAAATACTTATTACTTCTCAAAGCATACTCCTTTAAAACTGAAATTCTATCTTCTTTTCTTACTTTACTACTTCACTTTTCTAAATACTTATTACTTCTCAAAGCATACTCCTTAAAACTGAAATTCTTTCTTCTTTTCTTACTTTACTTCTTCACTTAACTAAATACTTAATACTTCTCAAAGCATACTCCTTTAAACTGAAACTCTACCTTCCTTTCTTACTTTTCTTATTCACTTTTATAAATACTTATTACTTCTCAAAGCATACTCCTTTAAACTGAAATTCTACTTCTTTTCTTACTTTATATCTTCACTTAACTAAATACTTATTACTTCTGAAAGCATACTCCTTTAAACTGAATCTCAACTTCTTTTCTTACTTTTCTTATTCACTTTTCTAAATACTTATTACTTCTCAAAGCATACTCCTTTAAACTGAAATTCTACTTCTTTTCTTACTTTTCTTCTTCACTTTTCTAAATACTTATTACTTCTCAAAGCATACTCCTTTAAACTGAAATTCTATCTTCTTTTCTTACTTTTTTTATTCACCTTTCTAAATACTTATTACTTCTCAAAGCATACTCTTTAAAACTGAAACTCTACCTTCCTTTCTTACTTTTCTTATTCACTTTTCTAAATACTTATTACTTCTCAAAGCATACTCCTTTAAACTGAAATTCTACTTCTTTTCTTACTTTATATCTTCACTTAACTAAATACTTATTACTTCTCAAAGCTACTCCTTTAAACTGAAATTCTATCTTCTTTTCTTACTTTTCTTATTCACTTAACTAAATACTTATTACTTCTCAAAGCATACTCCTTTAAACTGAAATTCTACTTCTTTTCTTACTTTTCTTATTCACTTTATTAAATACTTATTACTTCTTCAAAGCATACTCTTTTAAACTGAAACTCTATCTTCTTTTCTTACTTTTCTTATTCACTTTTCTAAATACTTATTACTTCTCAAAGCATACTCCTTTAAACTGAAATTCTACTTCTTTTCTTACTTTTCTTATTCACTTTATTAAATACTTATTACTTCTCAAAGCATACTCTTTAAAACTGAAATTCTACTTCTTTTCTTACTTTTCTTATTCACTTTTCTAAATACTTATTACTTCTCAAAGCATACTCCTTTAAACTGAAATTCTATCTTCTTTTCTTACTTTACTTCTTCACTTTTCTAAATACTTATTACTTCTCAAAGCATACTCCTTTAAACTGAAACTCTATCTTCTTTTCTTACTTTTCTTATTCACTTTTCTAAATACTTATTACTTCTCAAAGCAT
Source organism: Loxodes magnus (assembly GCA_946699065.1). Classification (NCBI taxonomy): domain Eukaryota; phylum Ciliophora; class Karyorelictea; order Loxodida; family Loxodidae; genus Loxodes; species Loxodes magnus. Next base: position 10,326 of record CAMPDV010005700.1, on the reverse strand, counting down.
ACTCCTTTAAACTGAAATTCTATCTTCTTTTCTTACTTTACTTCTTCACTTTTCTAAATACTTATTACTTCTCAAAGCATACTCCTTTAAACTGAAACTCTATCTTCTTTTCTTACTTTTCTTATTCACTTTTCTAAATACTTATTACTTCTCAAAGCATACTCCTTTAAACTGAAATTCTATCTTCTTTTCTTACTTTACTTCTTCACTTTTCTAAATACTTATTACTTCTCAAAGCATACTCCTTAAAACTGAAATTCTATCTTCTTTTCCTACTTTTCTTATTCACTTTTCTAAATACTTATTACTTCTCAAAGCATACTCCTTTAAACTGAAATTCTACTTCTTTTCTTACTTTTCTTATTCACTTTTCTAAATACTTATTACTTCTCAAAGCATACTCCTTTAAACTGAAATTCTACTTCTTTTCTTACTTTTCTTATTCACTTTTCTAAATACTTATTACTTCTCAAAGCATACTCTTTAAAACTGAAAATCTACCTTCCTTTCTTACTTTACTTCTTCACTTTTCTAAATACTTAATACTTCTCAAAGCATACTCCTTTAAACTGAAATTCTACTTCTTTTCTTACTTTTCTTATTCACTTTTCTAAATACTTATTACTTCTCAAAGCATACTCCTTTAAACTGAAATTCTACTTCTTTTCTTACTTTTCTTTTCACTTTTCTAAATACTTATTACTTCTCAAAGCATACTCCTTTAAACTGAATCTCAACTTCTTTTCTTACTTTTCTTATTCACTTTTATAAATACTTATTACTTCTCAAAGCATACTCCTTTAAACTGAAACTCTACATTCCTTTCTTACTTTTCTTATTCACTTTTCTAAATACTTATTACTTCTCAAAGCATACTCCTTTAAACTGAAACTCTACCTTCCTTTCTTACTTTTCTTATTCACTTTTCTAAATACTTATTACTTCTCAAAGCTACTCCTTTAAACTGAAATTCTATCTTCTTTTCTTACTTTTCTTATTCACTTAACTAAATACTTATTACTTCTCAAAGCATACTCCTTTAAACTGAAACTCTACTTCTTTTCTTTCTTTTCTTATTCACTTTTCTAAATACTTATTACTTCTCAAAGCATACTCCTTTAAACTGAAACTCTACCTTCCTTTCTTACTTTTCTTATTCACTTTTCTAAATACTTATTACTTCTCAAAGCATACTCCTTTAAACTGAATCTCAACTTCTTTTCTTACTTTTCTTATTCACTTTTCTAAATACTTATTACTTCTCAAAGCATACTCCTTTAAACTGAAATTCTACTTCTTTTCTTACTTTTCTTTTCACTTTTCTAAATACTTATTACTTCTCAAAGCATACTCCTTTAAACTGAAACTCTACCTTCCTTTCTTACTTTTCTTATTCACTTTTCTAAATACTTATTACTTCTCAAAGCATACTCCTTTAAACTGAATCTCAACTTCTTTTCTTACTTTTCTTATTCACTTTTATAAATACTTAGTACTTCTCAAAGCTTACTCTTTAAAACTGAAATTCAACTTCTTTTCTTACTTTACTTCTTCACTTTTCTAAATACTTATTACTTCTCAAAGCATACTCCTTTAAACTGAAACTCTACCTTCCTTTCTTACTTTTCTTATTCACTTTTCTAAATACTTATTACTTCTCAAAGCATACTCTTTAAAACTGAAACTCTACCTTCCTTTCTTACTTTTCTTATTCACTTAACTAAATACTTATTACTTCTCAAAGCATACTCTTTAAAACTGAAACTCTACCTTCCTTTCTTACTTTTCTTATTCACTTTTCTAAATACTTATTACTTCTCAAAGCATACTCCTTTAAACTGAAATTCTACTTCTTTTCCTACTTTTCTTATTCACTTTTCTAAATACTTATTACTTCTCAAAGCATACTCTTTAAAACTGAAACTCTATCTTCTTTTCTTACTTCACTTCTTCACTTTTCAAATACTTATTACTTCTCAAAGCATACTCCTTAAAATGGAATTCTATCTTCTTTTCTTACTTTTCTTATTCACTTAACTAAATACTTATTACTTCTCAAAGCATACTCCTTTAAACTGAAACTCTACCTTCCTTTCTTACTTCACTTCTTCACTTTTCTAAATACTTATTACTTCTCAAAGCATACTCCTTTAAACTGAAATTCTACTTCTTTTCTTACTTTACTTATTCACTTTTCTAAATACTTATTACTTCTCAAAGCATACTCCTTTAAACTGAAATTCTACTTCTTTTCTTACTTTTCTTATTCACTTTTTTAAATACTTATTACTTCTCAAAGCATACTCCTTTAAACTGAAACTCTATCTTCTTTTCTTACTTTTCTTATTCACTTTTCTAAATACTTATTACTTCTCAAAGCATACTCCTTTAAACTGAAACTCTACCTTCTTTTCTTACTTTACTTATTCACTTTTCTAAATACTTATTACTTCTCAAAGCATACTCCTTTAAACTGAAATTCTACTTCTTTTCTTACTTTTCTTATTCACTTTTCTAAATACTTATTACTTCTCAAAGCATACTCCTTTAAAACTGAAATTCTACTTCTTTTCTTACTTTTCTTATTCACTTTTCTAAATACTTATTACTTCTCAAAGCTACTCCTTTAAACTGAAATTCTACTTCTTTTCTTACTTTTCTTCTTCACTTTTCTAAATACTTATTACTTCTCAAAGCATACTCCTTTAAACTGAAACTCTATCTTCTTTTCTTACTTTTCTTATTCACCTTTCTAAATACTTATTACTTCTCAAAGCATACTCTTTAAAACTGAAACTCTACCTTCCTTTCTTACTTTTCTTATTCACTTTTCTAAATACTTATTACTTCTCAAAGCATACTCCTTTAAACTGAAATTCTATCTTCTTTTCTTACTTTTCTTATTCACCTTTCTAAATACTTATTACTTCTCAAAGCATACTCTTTAAAACTGAAACTCTACCTTCCTTTCTTACTTTTCTTATTCACTTTTCTAAATACTTATTACTTCTCAAAGCATACTCCTTTAAACTGAAATTCTACTTCTTTTCCTACTTTTCTTATTCACTTTTCTAAATACTTATTACTTCTCAAAGCTACTCCTTTAAACTGAAATTCTACTTCTTTTCTTACTTTTCTTATTCACTTTTCTAAATACTTATTACTTCTCAAAGCATACTCCTTTAAACTGAAATTCTATCTTCTTTTCTTACTTTTTTTATTCACCTTTCTAAATACTTATTACTTCTCAAAGCATACTCTTTAAAACTGAAACTCTACCTTCCTTTCTTACTTTTCTTATTCACTTTTCTAAATACTTATTACTTCTCAAAGCATACTCCTTTAAACTGAAACTCTATCTTCTTTTCTTACTTTTCTTCTTCACTTTTCTAAATACTTATTACTTCTCAAAGCATACTCCTTTAAACTGAAACTCTATCTTCCTTTCTTACTTTACTTATTCACTTTTCTAAATACTTATTACTTCTCAAAGCATACTCCTTTAAACTGAAATTCTATCTTCTTTTCTTACTTTATATCTTCACTTAACTAAATACTTATTACTTCTCAAAGCATACTCCTTTAAACTGAAACTCTACCTTCCTTTCTTACTTTTCTTATTCACTTTTCTAAATACTTATTACTTCTCAAAGCTACTCCTTTAAACTGAAATTCTATCTTCTTTTCTTACTTTTCTTATTCACTTAACTAAATACTTATTACTTCTCAAAGCATACTCCTTTAAACTGAAACTCTACTTCTTTTCTTACTTTTCTTATTCACTTTTCTAAATACTTATTACTTCTCAAAGCATACTCCTTTAAACTGAAATTCTATCTTCTTTTCTTACTTTTTTTATTCACCTTTCTAAATACTTATTAATTCTCAAAGCATACTCTTTAAAACTGAAATTCTACTTCTTTTCTTACTTTACTTCTTCACTTTTCTAAATACTTAATACTTCTCAAAGCATACTCTTTAAAACTGAAATTCTACCTTCCTTTCCTACTTTTCTTATTCACTTTTCTAAATACTTATTACTTCTCAAAGCATACTCTTTAAAACTGAAATTCTATCTTCTTTTCTTACTTTACTACTTCACTTTTCTAAATACTTATTACTTCTCAAAGCATACTCCTTTAAACTGAAATTCTACTTCTTTTCTTACTTTTCTTATTCACTTTTCTAAATACTTATTACTTCTCAAAGCATACTCTTTAAAACTGAAACTCTACCTTCCTTTCTTACTTTACTTCTTCACTTAACTAAATACTTAATACTTCTCAAAGCATACTCCTTTAAACTGAAATTCTACTTCTTTTCTTACTTTTCTTATTCACTTTTCTAAATACTTATTACTTTTCAAAGCAGATTACTTTAAACTGAAACTCTATCTTCCTTTCTTACTTTTCTTATTCACTTTTATAAATACTTATTACTTCTCAAAGCATACTCCTTTAAACTGAAATTCTACCTTCCTTTCTTACTTTTCTTATTCACTTTTTTAAATACTTATTACTTCTCAAAGCATACTCCTTAAAACTGAAACTCTATCTTCTTTTCTTACTTTTTTTCTTCACTTTTCTAAATACTTATTACTTCTGAAAGCATACTCCTTTAAACTGAAACTCTATCTTCCTTTCTTACTTTACTTATTCACTTTTCTAAATACTTATTACTTCTCAAAGCATACTCCTTTAAACTGAAATTCTATCTTCTTTTCTTACTTTTTTTATTCACCTTTCGAAATACTTATTACTTCTCAAAGCATACTCCTTTAAACTGAAATTCTACTTCTTTTCTTACTTTTCTTATTCACTTTTCTAAATACTTATTACTTCTCAAAGCATACTCCTTTAAACTGAAACTCTATCTTCTTTTCTTACTTTTCTTATAAACTTTTCTAAATACTTATTACTTCTCAAAGCATACTCCTTTAAACTGAAACTCTACCTTCTTTTCTTACTTTACTTATTCACTTTTCTAAATACTTATTACTTCTCAAAGCATACTCCTTTAAACTGAAATTCTACTTCTTTTCTTACTTTTCTTATTCACTTTTCTAAATACTTATTACTTCTCAAAGCATACTCTTTAAAACTGAAACTCTACCTTCCTTTCTTACTTTTCTTATTCACTTTTCTAAATACTTATTACTTCTCAAAGCATACTCCTTTAAACTGAAATTCTACTTCTTTTCTTACTTTTCTTATTCACTTTTCTAAATACTTATTACTTCTCAAAGCATACTCCTTTAAACTGAAACTCTATCTTCTTTTCTTACTTTTCTTATTCACTTTTCTAAATACTTATTACTTCTCAAAGCATACTCCTTTAAACTGAAACTCTATCTTCTTTTCTTACTTTACTTCTTCACTTTTCTAAATACTTATTACTTCTCAAAGCATACTCCTTAAAACTGAAATTCTATCTTCTTTTCCTACTTTTCTTATTCACTTTTCTAAATACTTATTACTTCTCAAAGCATACTCCTTTAAACTGAAACTCTACCTTCCTTTCTTACTTTTCTTATTCACTTTTCTAAATACTTATTACTTCTCAAAGCATACTCTTTAAAACTGAAACTCTACCTTCCTTTCTTACTTTTCTTATTCACTTATCTAAATACTTATTACTTCTCAAAGCATACTCCTTTAAACTGAAATTCTACTTCTTTTCCTACTTTTCTTATTCACTTTTCTAAATACTTATTACTTCTCAAAGCTACTCCTTTAAACTGAAACTCTATCTTCCTTTCTTACTTTACTTATTCACTTTTCTAAATACTTATTACTTCTCAAAGCATACTCCTTTAAACTGAAATTCTACTTCTTTTCTTACTTTTCTTATTCACTTTTATAAATACTTATTACTTCTCAAAGCATACTCTTTAAAACTGAAACTCTACCTTCCTTTCTTACTTTTCTTATTCACTTTTCTAAATACTTATTACTTCTCAAAGCATACTCCTTTAAACTGAAATTCTACTTCTTTTCTTACTTTTCTTATTCACTTTTCTAAATACTTATTACTTCTCAAAGCATACTCTTTAAAACTGAAATTCTATCTTCTTTTCCTACTTTTCTTATTCACTTTTCTAAATACTTATTACTTCTCAAAGCATACTCCTTTAAACTGAAATTCTACTTCTTTTCTTACTTTTCTTATTCACTTTTCTAAATACTTATTACTTCTCAAAGCATACTCCTTTAAACTGAAATTCTACTTCTTTTCTTACTTTTCTTATTCACTTTTCTAAATACTTATTACTTCTCAAAGCATACTCTTTAAAACTGAAAATCTACCTTCCTTTCTTACTTTACTTCTTCACTTTTCTAAATACTTAATACTTCTCAAAGCATACTCCTTTAAACTGAAATTCTACTTCTTTTCTTACTTTTCTTATTCACTTTTCTAAATACTTATTACTTCTCAAAGCATACTCCTTTAAACTGAAATTCTACTTCTTTTCTTACTTTTCTTTTCACTTTTCTAAATACTTATTACTTCTCAAAGCATACTCCTTTAAACTGAATCTCAACTTCTTTTCTTACTTTTCTTATTCACTTTTATAAATACTTATTACTTCTCAAAGCATACTCCTTTAAACTGAAACTCTACATTCCTTTCTTACTTTTCTTATTCACTTTTCTAAATACTTATTACTTCTCAAAGCATACTCCTTTAAACTGAAACTCTACCTTCCTTTCTTACTTTTCTTATTCACTTTTCTAAATACTTATTACTTCTCAAAGCTACTCCTTTAAACTGAAATTCTATCTTCTTTTCTTACTTTTCTTATTCACTTAACTAAATACTTATTACTTCTCAAAGCATACTCCTTTAAACTGAAACTCTACTTCTTTTCTTTCTTTTCTTATTCACTTTTCTAAATACTTATTACTTCTCAAAGCATACTCCTTTAAACTGAAACTCTACCTTCCTTTCTTACTTTTCTTATTCACTTTTCTAAATACTTATTACTTCTCAAAGCATACTCCTTTAAACTGAATCTCAACTTCTTTTCTTACTTTTCTTATTCACTTTTCTAAATACTTATTACTTCTCAAAGCATACTCCTTTAAACTGAAATTCTACTTCTTTTCTTACTTTTCTTTTCACTTTTCTAAATACTTATTACTTCTCAAAGCATACTCCTTTAAACTGAAACTCTACCTTCCTTTCTTACTTTTCTTATTCACTTTTCTAAATACTTATTACTTCTCAAAGCATACTCCTTTAAACTGAATCTCAACTTCTTTTCTTACTTTTCTTATTCACTTTTATAAATACTTAGTACTTCTCAAAGCTTACTCTTTAAAACTGAAATTCTACTTCTTTTCTTACTTTTCTTATTCACTTTTCTAAATACTTATTACTTCTCAAAGCATACTCCTTTAAACTGAAACTCTATCTTCTTTTCTTACTTTTCTTATTCACTTTTCTAAATACTTATTACTTCTCAAAGCATACTCCTTTAAACTGAAATTCTATCTTCTTTTCTTACTTTACTTCTTCACTTTTCTAAATACTTATTACTTCTCAAAGCATACTCCTTAAAACTGAAATTCTATCTTCTTTTCCTACTTTTCTTATTCACTTTTCTAAATACTTATTACTTCTCAAAGCATACTCCTTTAAACTGAAATTCTACTTCTTTTCTTACTTTTCTTATTCACTTTTCTAAATACTTATTACTTCTCAAAGCATACTCTTTAAAACTGAAATTCTACTTCTTTTCTTACTTTTCTTATTCACTTTATTAAATACTTATTACTTCTCAAAGCATACTCCTTTAAAACTGAAATTCTACTTCTTTTCTTACTTTTCTTATTCACTTTTCTAAATACTTATTACTTCTCAAAGCATACTCCTTTAAACTGAAATTCTATCTTCTTTTCTTACTTTACTTCTTCACTTTTCTAAATACTTATTACTTCTCAAAGCATACTCCTTTAAACTGAAACTCTATCTTCTTTTCTTACTTTTCTTATTCACTTTTCTAAATACTTATTACTTCTCAAAGCATACTCCTTTAAACTGAAATTCTATCTTCTTTTCTTACTTTACTTCTTCACTTTTCTAAATACTTATTACTTCTCAAAGCATACTCCTTTAAACTGAAATTCTACTTCTTTTCTTACTTTTCTTTTCACTTTTCTAAATACTTATTACTTCTCAAAGCATACTCCTTTAAACTGAAACTCTACCTTCCTTTCTTACTTTACTTCTTCACTTTTCTAAATACTTATTACTTCTCAAAGCATACTCCTTTAAACTGAATCTCAACTTCTTTTCTTACTTTTCTTATTCACTTTTCTAAATACTTATTACTTCTCAAAGCTACTCCTTTAAACTGAAATTCTATCTTCTTTTCTTACTTTTCTTATTCACTTAACTAAATACTTATTACTTCTCAAAGCATACTCCTTTAAACTGAAATTCTACTTCTTTTCTTACTTTTCTTTTCACTTTTCTAAATACTTATTACTTCTCAAAGCATACTCCTTTAAACTGAATCTCAACTTCTTTTCTTACTTTTCTTATTCACTTTTCTAAATACTTATTACTTCTCAAAGCTACTCCTTTAAACTGAAATTCTACTTCTTTTCTTACTTTTCTTATTCACTTTTCTAAATACTTATTACTTCTCAAAGCATACTCCTTTAAACTGAAATTCTACTTCTTTTCTTACTTTTCTTTTCACTTTTCTAAATACTTATTACTTCTCAAAGCATACTCCTTTAAACTGAATCTCAACTTCTTTTCTTACTTTTCTTATTCACTTTTATAAATACTTATTACTTCTCAAAGCATACTCCTTTAAACTGAAACTCTACATTCCTTTCTTACTTTTCTTATTCACTTTTCTAAATACTTATTACTTCTCAAAGCATACTCCTTTAAACTGAAACTCTACCTTCCTTTCTTACTTTTCTTATTCACTTTTCTAAATACTTATTACTTCTCAAAGCTACTCCTTTAAACTGAAATTCTATCTTCTTTTCTTACTTTTCTTATTCACTTAACTAAATACTTATTACTTCTCAAAGCATACTCCTTTAAACTGAAACTCTACTTCTTTTCTTTCTTTTCTTATTCACTTTTCTAAATACTTATTACTTCTCAAAGCATACTCCTTTAAACTGAAACTCTACCTTCCTTTCTTACTTTTCTTATTCACTTTTCTAAATACTTATTAATTCTCAAAGCATACTCCTTTAAACTGAATCTCAACTTCTTTTCTTACTTTTCTTATTCACTTTTCTAAATACTTATTACTTCTCAAAGCATACTCCTTTAAACTGAAATTCTACCTTCTTTTCTTACTTCACTTATTCACTTTTCTAAATACTTATTACTTCTCAAAGCATACTCCTTTAAACTGAAACTCTACCTTCCTTTCTTACTTTTTTTATTCACTTTTCTAAATACTTATTACTTCTCAAAGCATACTCCTTTAAACTGAATCTCAACTTCTTTTCTTACTTTTCTTATTCACTTTTATAAATACTTAGTACTTCTCAAAGCTTACTCTTTAAAACTGAAATTCAACTTCTTTTCTTACTTTACTTCTTCACTTTTCTAAATACTTATTACTTCTCAAAGCATACTCCTTTAAACTGAAACTCTACCTTCCTTTCTTACTTTTCTTATTCACTTTTCTAAATACTTATTACTTCTCAAAGCATACTCTTTAAAACTGAAACTCTACCTTCCTTTCTTACTTTTCTTATTCACTTAACTAAATACTTATTACTTCTCAAAGCATACTCTTTAAAACTGAAACTCTACCTTCCTTTCTTACTTTTCTTATTCACTTTTCTAAATACTTATTACTTCTCAAAGCATACTCCTTTAAACTGAAATTCTACTTCTTTTCTTACTTTTCTTATTCACTTTTCTAAATACTTATTACTTCTCAAAGCATACTCTTTAAAACTGAAACTCTATCTTCTTTTCTTACTTCACTTCTTCACTTTTCAAATACTTATTACTTCTCAAAGCTTACTCTTTAAAACTGAAATTCAACTTCTTTTCTTACTTTTCTTATTCACTTTTCTAAATACTTATTACTTCTCAAAGCATACTCCTTTAAACTGAATCTCAACTTCTTTTCTTACTTTTCTTATTCACTTAACTAAATACTTATTACTTCTCAAAGCTACTCCTTTAAACTGAAATTCTACTTCTTTTCTTACTTTTCTTATTCACTTTATTAAATACTTATTACTTCTCAAAGCATACTCTTTAAAACTGAAACTCTATCTTCTTTTCTTACTTCACTTCTTCACTTTTCAAATACTTATTACTTCTCAAAGCATA
>CAMPDV010005699.1:0-23939 GCA_946699065.1 Loxodes magnus | reverse complement strand
GAAAGAATTTCAGCTTTTAGAATTACAAATTCTTGGAGATAAAAAGAAGTTATAAGTATTTAGAAAAGTGAGGAAGTAAAGTAAGAAAAGAAGAAAGAATTACAGCTTTTAGAATTACTAATTCTTAGAGATAAAAAGAAGTTATAAGTATTTAGAAAAGTGAGGAAGTAAAGTAAGAAAAGAAGAAAGAATTTCAACTTTTAGATTACTAATTCTTAGAGATAAAAAGAAGTTATAAAGTATTTAGAAAAGTGAGGAAGTAAAGTAATAAAAGAAGAAAGAATTTCAGCTTTTAGAATTACTAATTCTTAGAGATAAAAAGAAGTTATAAGTATTTAGAAAAAAGTGAGGAAGTAAAGTAAGAAAAGAAGAAAGAATTTCAGCTAATAGAATTACTAATTCTTAGAGATAAAAAGAAGTTATAAGTATTTAGAAAAGTGAGGAAGTAAAGTAAGAAAAGAAGAAAGAATTACAGCTTTTAGAATTACTAATTCTTAGAGATAAAAAGAAGTTATAAGTATTTAGAAAAGTGAGGAAGTAAAGTAAGAAAAGAAGAAAGAATTACAGCTTTTAGAATTACTAATTCTTAGAGATAAAAAGAAGTTATAAGTATTTAGAAAAGTGAGGAAGTAAAGTAAGAAAAGAAGAAAGAATTTCAGCTTTTAGAATTACTAATTCTTAGAGATAAAAAGAAGTTATAAGTATTTAGAAAAGTGAGGAAGTAAAGTAAGAAAAGAAGAAAGAATTACAGCTTTTAGAATTACTAATTCTTAGAGATAAAAAGAAGTTATAAGTATTTAGAAAAGTGAGGAAGTAAAGTAAGAAAAGAAGAAAGAATTACAGCTTTTAGAATTACTAATTCTTAGAGATAAAAAGAAGTTATAAGTATTTAGAAAAGTGAGGAAGTAAAGTAAGAAAAGAAGAAAGAATTTCAGCTTTTAGAATTACTAATTCTTAGAGATAAAAAGAAGTTATAAGTATTTAGAAAAGTGAGGAAGTAAAGTAAGAAAAGAAGAAAGAATTACAGCTTTTAGAATTACTAATTCTTAGAGATAAAAAGAAGTTATAAGTATTTAGAAAAGTGAGGAAGTAAAGTAAGAAAAGAAGAAAGAATTTCAGCTTTTAGAATTACTAAAACTTAGAGATAAAAAGAAGTTATAAGTATTTAGAAAAGTGAGGAAGTAAAGTAAGAAAAGAAGAAAGAATTTCAGCTTTTAGAATTACTAAAACTTAGAGATAAAAAGAAGTTATAAGTATTTAGAAAAGTGAGGAAGTAAAGTAAGAAAAGAAGAAAGAATTACAGCTTTTAGAATTACTAATTCTTAGAGATAAAAAGAAGTTATAAGTATTTAGAAAAGTGAGGAAGTAAAGTAAGAAAAGAAGAAAGAATTTCAGCTTTTAGAATTACTAATTCTTAGAGATAAAAAGAAGTTATAAGTATTAGAAAAGTGAGGAAGTAAAGTAAGAAAAGAAGAAAGAATTACAGCTAATAGAATTACTAAAACTTAGAGATAAAAAGAAGTTATAAGTATTTAGAAAAGTGAGGAAGTAAAGTAAGAAAAGAAGAAAGAATTACAGCTTTTAGAATTACTAATTCTTAGAGATAAAAAGAAGTTATAAGTATTTAGAAAAGTGAGGAAGTAAAGTAAGAAAAGAAGAAAGAATTACAGCTAATAGAATTACTAAAACTTAGAGATAAAAAGAAGTTATAAGTATTTAGAAAAGTGAGGAAGTAAAGTAAGAAAAGAAGAAAGAATTTCAGCTTTTAGAATTACTAATTCTTAGAGATAAAAAGAAGTTATAAGTATTTAGAAAGTGAGGAAGTAAAGTAAGAAAGAAGAAAGAATTACAGCTTTTAGAATTACTAATTCTTAGAGATAAAAAGAAGTTATAAGTATTTAGAAAAGTGAGGAAGTAAAGTAAGAAAAGAAGAAAGAATTTCAGCTTTTAGAATTACTAATTCTTAGAGATAAAAAGAAGTTATAAGTATTTAGAAAAGTGAGGAAGTAAAGTAAGAAAAGAAGAAAGAATTTCAGCTTTTAGAATTACTAATTCTTAGAGATAAAAAGAAGTTATAAGTATTTAGAAAAGTGAGGAAGTAAAGTAAGAAAAGAAGAAAGAATTACAGCTTTTAGAATTACTAATTCTTAGAGATAAAAAGAAGTTATAAGTATTTAGAAAAGTGAGGAAGTAAAGTAAGAAAAGAAGAAAGAATTTCAGCTTTTAGAATTACTAATTCTTAGAGATAAAAAGAAGTTATAAGTATTTAGAAAAGTGAGGAAGTAAAGTAAGAAAAGAAGAAAGAATTACAGCTTTTAGAATTACTAATTCTTAGAGATAAAAAAGTTTTTATAAGTATTTAGAAAAGTGAGGAAGTAAAGTAAGAAAAGAAGAAAGAATTTCAGCTTTAGAATTACTAAAACTTAGAGATAAAAAGAAGTTATAAGTATTTAGAAAAGTGAGGAAGTAAAGTAAGAAAAAGAAGAAAGAATTTCAGCTTTTAGAATTACTAATTCTTAGAGATAAAAAGAAGTTATAAGTATTTAGAAAAGTGAGGAAGTAAAGTAAGAAAAGAAGAAAGAATTACAGCTTTAGAATTACTAATTCTTAGAGATAAAAAGTTTTTATAAGTATTTAGAAAAGTGAGGAAGTAAAGTAAGAAAAGAAGAAAGAATTTCAGCTTTTAGAATTACTAATTCTTAGAGATAAAAAGTTTTTATAAGTATTTAGAAAAGTGAGGAAGTAAAGTAAGAAAAGAAGAAAGAATTTCAGCTTTTAGAATTACTAATTCTTAGAGATAAAAAGAAGTTATAAGTATTTAGAAAAGTGAGGAAGTAAAGTAAGAAAAGAAGAAAGAATTACAGCTTTTAGAATTACTAATTCTTAGAGATAAAAAGAAGTTATAAGTATTTAGAAAAGTGAGGAAGTAAAGTAAGAAAAGAAGAAAGAATTTCAGCTTTTAGAATTACTAATTCTTAGAGATAAAAAGAAGTTATAAGTATTTAGAAAAGTGAGGAAGTAAAGTAAGAAAAGAAGAAAGAATTACAGCTTTTAGAATTACTAATTCTTAGAGATAAAAAGAAGTTATAAGTATTTAGAAAAGTGAGGAAGTAAAGTAAGAAAAGAAGAAAGAATTACAGCTTTTAGAATTACTAATTCTTAGAGATAAAAAGAAGTTATAAGTATTTAGAAAAGTGAGGAAGTAAAGTAAGAAAAGAAGAAAGAATTACAGCTTTTAGAATTACTAATTCTTGGAGATAAAAAGAAGTTATAAGTATTTAGAAAAGTGAGGAAGTAAAGTAAGAAAAGAAGAAAGAATTACAGCTAATAGAATTACTAATTCTTAGAGATAAAAAGAAGTTATAAGTATTTAGAAAAGTGAGGAAGTAAAGTAAGAAAAGAAGAAAGAATTACAGCTTTTAGAATTACTAATTCTTAGAGATAAAAAGAAGTTATAAGTATTTAGAAAAGTGAGGAAGTAAAGTAAGAAAAGAAGAAAGAATTTCAGCTTTTAGAATTACTAATTCTTAGAGATAAAAGAAGTTATAAGTATTTAGAAAAGTGAGGAAGTAAAGTAAGAAAAGAAGAAAGAATTTCAGCTTTTAGAATTACTAATTCTTAGAGATAAAAAGAAGTTATAAGTATTTAGAAAAGTGAGGAAGTAAAGTAAGAAAAGAAGAAAGAATTACAGCTAATAGAATTACTAATTCTTAGAGATAAAAAGAAGTTATAAGTATTTAGAAAAGTGAGGAAGTAAAGTAAGAAAAGAAGAAAGAATTTTAGCTTTTAGAATTACTAATTCTTAGAGATAAAAAGAAGTTATAAGTATTTAGAAAAGTGAGGAAGTAAAGTAAGAAAAGAAGAAAGAATTACAGCTTTTAGAATTACTAATTCTTGGAGATAAAAAGAAGTTATAAGTATTTAGAAAAGTGAGGAAGTAAAGTAAGAAAAGAAGAAAGAATTACAGCTAATAGAATTACTAATTCTTAGAGATAAAAAGAAGTTATAAGTATTTAGAAAAGTGAGGAAGTAAAGTAAGAAAAGAAGAAAGAATTTTAGCTTTTAGAATTACTAATTCTTAGAGATAAAAAGAAGTTATAAGTATTTAGAAAAGTGAGGAAGTAAAGTAAGAAAAGAAGAAAGAATTTCAGCTTTTAGAATTACTAATTCTTAGAGATAAAAAGAAGTTATAAGTATTTAGAAAAGTGAGGAAGTAAAGTAAGAAAAGAAGAAAGAATTACAGCTTTTAGAATTACTAATTCTTAGAGATAAAAAGAAGTTATAAGTATTTAGAAAAGTGAGGAAGTAAAGTAAGAAAAGAAGAAAGAATTACAGCTTTTAGAATTACTAATTCTTAGAGATAAAAAGAAGTTATAAGTATTTAGAAAAGTGAGGAAGTAAAGTAAGAAAAGAAGAAAGAATTTCAGCTTTTAGAATTACTAATTCTTAGAGATAAAAAGAAGTTATAAGTATTTAGAAAAGTGAGGAAGTAAAGTAAGAAAAGAAGAAAGAATTACAGCTTTTAGAATTACAAAAACTTAGAGATTAAAAGTTTTTATAAGTATTTAGAAAAGTGAGGAAGTAAAGTAAGAAAAGAAGAAAGAATTTCAGCTTTTAGAATTACTAATTCTTAGAGATAAAAAGAAGTTATAAGTATTTAGAAAAGTGAGGAAGTAAAGTAAGAAAAGAAGAAAGAATTTCAGCTAATAGAATTACTAATTCTTAGAGATAAAAAGAAGTTATAAGTATTTAGAAAAGTGAGGAAGTAAAGTAAGAAAAAGAAGAAAGAATTACAAGCTTTTAGAATTACTAATTCTTAGAGATAAAAAGAAGTTATAAGTATTTAGAAAAGTGAGGAAGTAAAGTAAGAAAAGAAGAAAGAATTACAGCTAATAGAATTACTAAAACTTAGAGATAAAAAGAAGTTATAAGTATTTAGAAAAGTGAGGAAGTAAAGTAAGAAAAGAAGAAAGAATTACAGCTTTTAGAATTACTAATTCTTAGAGATAAAAAGAAGTTATAAGTATTTAGAAAAGTGAGGAAGTAAAGTAAGAAAAGAAGAAAGAATTTCAGCTTTTAGAATTACTAATTCTTAGAGATAAAAAGAAGTTTAAGTATTTAGAAAAGTGAGGAAGTAAAGTAAGAAAAGAAGAAAGAATTTCAGCTTTTAGAATTACTAATTCTTAGAGATAAAAAGAAGTTATAAGTATTTAGAAAAGTGAGGAAGTAAAGTAAGAAAAGAAGAAAGAATTTCAGCTTTTAGAATTACTAATTCTTAGAGATAAAAAGAAGTTATAAGTATTTAGAAAAGTGAGGAAGTAAAGTAAGAAAAGAAGAAAGAATTTCAGCTTTAGAATTACTAATTCTTAGAGATAAAAAGAAGTTATAAGTATTTAGAAAAGTGAGGAAGTAAAGTAAGAAAAGAAGAAAGAATTACAGCTTTTAGAATTACTAATTCTTAGAGATAAAAAGATTTTATAAGTATTTAGAAAAGTGAGGAAGTAAAGTAAGAAAAGAAGAAAGAATTTCAGCTTTTAGAATTACTAAAACTTAGAGATAAAAAGAAGTTATAAGTATTAGAAAAGTGAGGAAGTAAAGTAAGAAAAGAAGAAAGAATTTCAGCTTTTAGAATTACTAATTCTTAGAGATAAAAAGAAGTTATAAGTATTTAGAAAAGTGAGGAAGTAAAGTAAGAAAAGAAGAAAGAATTACAGCTTTTAGAATTACTAATTCTTAGAGATAAAAGTTTTTATAAGTATTTAGAAAGTGAGGAAGTAAAGTAAGAAAAGAAGAAAGAATTTCAGCTTTTAGAATTACTAATTCTTAGAGATAAAAAGTTTTTATAAGTATTTAGAAAAGTGAGGAAGTAAAGTAAGAAAAAGAAGAAAGAATTACAGCTTTTAGAATTACTAAAACTTAGAGATAAAAAGAAGTTATAAGTATTAGAAAAGTGAGGAAGTAAAGTAAGAAAAGAAGAAAGAATTTCAGCTTTTTAGAATTACTAATTCTTAGAGATAAAAAGAAGTTATAAGTATTTAGAAAAGTGAGGAAGTAAAGTAAGAAAAGAAGAAAGAATTACAGCTTTTAGCAATTACTAATTCTTAGAGATAAAAAGAAGTTATAAGTATTTAGAAAAGTGAGGAAGTAAAGTAAGAAAAGAAGAAAGAATTTCAGCTTTTAGAATTACTAATTCTTAGAGATAAAAAGAAGTTATAAGTATTTAGGAAAAGTGAGGAAGTAAAGTAAGAAAAGAAGAAAGAATTTCAGCTTTTAGAATTACTAATTCTTAGAGATAAAAAGAAGTTATAAGTATTTAGAAAAGTGAGGAAGTAAAGTAAGAAAAGAAGAAAGAATTACAGCTTTTAGAATTACTAATTCTTAGAGATAAAAAGAAGTTATAAGTATTTAGAAAAGTGAGGAAGTAAAGTAAGAAAAGAAGAAAGAATTTCAGCTTTAGAATTACTAATTCTTAGAGATAAAAAGAAGTTATAAGTATTTAGAAAAGTGAGGAAGTAAAGTAAGAAAAGAAGAAAGAATTTCAGCTTTTAGAATTACTAATTCTTAGAGATAAAAAGAAGTTATAAGTATTTAGAAAAGTGAGGAAGTAAAGTAAGAAAAGAAGAAAGAATTTCAGCTTTTAGAATTACTAATTCTTAGAGATAAAAAGAAGTTATAAGTATTTAGAAAAGTGAGGAAGTAAAGTAAGAAAAGAAGAAAGAATTTCAGCTTTTAGAATTACTAATTCTTAGAGATAAAAAGAAGTTATAAGTATTTAGAAAAGTGAGGAAGTAAAGTAAGAAAGAAGAAAGAATTCAGCTTTTAGAATTACTAAAACTTAGAGATAAAAAGAAGTTATAAGTATTTAGAAAAGTGAGGAAGTAAAGTAAGAAAAGAAGAAAGAATTACAGCTTTTAGAATTACTAATTCTTAGAGATAAAAAGAAGTTATAAGTATTTAGAAAAGTGAGGAAGTAAAGTAAGAAAAGAAGAAAGAATTACAGCTAATAGAATTACTAAAACTTAGAGATAAAAAGAAGTTATAAGTATTTAGAAAAGTGAGGAAGTAAAGTAAGAAAAGAAGAAAGAATTTCAGCTTTTAGAATTACTAATTCTTGGAGATAAAAAGAAGTTATAAGTATTTAGAAAAGTGAGGAAGTAAAGTAAGAAAAGAAGAAAGAATTTCAGCTTTTAGAATTACTAAAACTTAGAGATAAAAAGAAGTTATAAGTAATTAGAAAAGTGAGGAAGTAAAGTAAGAAAAGAAGAAAGAATTTCAGCTTTTAGAATTACTAATTCTTAGAGATAAAAAGAAGTTATAAGTATTTAGAAAAGTGAGGAAGTAAAGTAAGAAAAGAAGAAAGAATTTTAGCTTTTAGAATTACTAATTCTTAGAGATAAAAAGTTTTTATAAGTATTAGAAAAGTGAGGAAGTAAAGTAAGAAAAAAAGAAAGAATTTCAGCTTTTAGAATTACTAAAACTTAGAGATAAAAAGTTTTTATAAGTATTTAGAAAAGTGAGGAAGTAAAGTAAGAAAAGAAGAAAGAATTTTAGCTTTTAGAATTACTAATTCTTAGAGATAAAAAGAAGTTATAAGTATTTAGAAAAGTGAGGAAGTAAAGTAAGAAAAGAAGAAAGAATTTCAGCTTTTAGAATTACTAATTCTTAGAGATAAAAAGAAGTTATAAGTATTTAGAAAAGTGAGGAAGTAAAGTAAGAAAAGAAGAAAGAATTACAGCTTTTAGAATTACTAATTCTTAGAGATAAAAAGAAGTTATAAGTATTTAGAAAAGTGAGGAAGTAAAGTAAGAAAAGAAGAAAGAATTACAGCTTTTAGAATTACTAATTCTTAGAGATAAAAAGAAGTTATAAGTATTTAGAAAAGTGAGGAAGTAAAGTAAGAAAAGAAGAAAGAATTACAGCTTTTAGAATTACTAATTCTTAGAGATAAAAAGAAGTTATAAGTATTTAGAAAAGTGAGGAAGTAAAGTAAGAAAAGAAGAAAGAATTACAGCTAATAGAATTACTAAAACTTAGAGATAAAAAGAAGTTATAAGTATTTAGAAAAGTGAGGAAGTAAAGTAAGAAAAGAAGAAAGAATTTCAGCTTTTAGAATTACTAATTCTTAGAGATAAAAAGAAGTTAAAGTATTTAGAAAAGTGAGGAAGTAAAGTAATAAAAGAAGAAAGAATTTCAGCTTTTAGAATTACTAAAACTTAGAGATAAAAAGAAGTTATAAGTATTTAGAAAAGTGAGGAAGTAAAGTAAGAAAAGAAGAAAGAATTTCAGCTTTTAGAATTACTAATTCTTAGAGATAAAAAGAAGTTATAAGTATTTAGAAAAGTGAGGAAGTAAAGTAAGAAAAGAAGAAAGAATTACAGCTTTTAGAATTACAAAAACTTAGAGATTAAAAGTTTTTATAAGTATTTAGAAAAGTGAGGAAGTAAAGTAAGAAAAGAAGAAAGAATTTCAGCTTTTAGAATTACTAATTCTTAGAGATAAAAAGAAGTTATAAGTATTTAGAAAAGTGAGGAAGTAAAGTAAGAAAAGAAGAAAGAATTACAGCTTTTAGAATTACTAAAACTTAGAGATAAAAAGAAGTTATAAGTATTTAGAAAAGTGAGGAAGTAAAAGTAAGAAAAGAAGAAAGAATTTCAGCTTTTAGAATTACTAATTCTTGGAGATAAAAAGAAGTTATAAGTATTTAGAAAAGTGAGGAAGTAAAGTAAGAAAAGAAGAAAGAATTTTCAGCTTTTAGAATTACTAAAACTTAGAGATAAAAGGAAGTTATAAGTATTTAGAAAAGTGAGGAAGTAAAGTAAGAAAAGAAGAAAGAATTTCAGCTTTTAGGAATTACTAATTCTTAGAGATAAAAAGAAGTTATAAGTATTTAGAAAAGTGAGGAAGTAAAGTAAGAAAAGAAGAAAGAATTTCAGCTTTTAGAATTACTAAAACTTAGAGATAAAAAGAAGTTATAAGTATTTAGAAAAGTGAGGAAGTAAAGTAAGAAAAGAAGAAAGAATACAGCTTTTAGAATTACTAATTCTTAGAGATAAAAAGAAGTTATAAGTATTTAGAAAAGTGAGGAAGTAAAGTAAGAAAAGAAGAAAGAATTTCAACTTTTAGAATTACTAATTCTTAGAGATAAAAAGAAGTTATAAGTATTTAGAAAAGTGAGGAAGTAAGTAAGAAAAGAAAGAAAGAATTACAGCTTTTAGAATTACTAATTCTTAGAGATAAAAAGAAGTTATAAGTATTTAGAAAAGTGAGGAAGTAAAGTAAGAAAAGAAGAAAGAATTACAGCTTTTAGAATTACTAATTCTTAGAGATAAAAAGAAGTTATAAGTATTTAGAAAAGTGAGGAAGTAAAGTAAGAAAAGAAGAAAGAATTACAGCTTTTAGAATTACTAATTCTTAGAGATAAAAAGAAGTTATAAGTATTTAGAAAAGTGAGGAAGTAAAGTAAGAAAAGAAGAAAGAATTACAGCTTTAGAATTACTAATTCTTAGAGATAAAAAAGAAGTTATAAGTATTTAGAAAAGTGAGGAAGTAAAGTAAGAAAAGAAGAAAGAATTTCAGCTTTTAGAATTACTAATTCTTGGAGATAAAAAGAAGTATAAGTATTTAGAAAAGTGAGGAAGTAAAGTAAGAAAAGAAGAAAGGAATTACGACTTTTAGAATTACTAAAACTTAGAGATAAAAAGAAGTTATAAGTATTTAGAAAAGTGAGGAAGTAAAGTAAGAAAAGAAGAAAGAATTTCAACTTTTAGAATTACTAATTCTTAGAGATAAAAAGAAGTTATAAGTATTTAGAAAAGTGAGGAAGTAAAGTAAGAAAAGAAGAAAGAATTTCAGCTTTTAGAATTACTAATTCTTAGAGATAAAAAGAAGTTATAAGTACTTTAACTTCTTTTTATCTCTAAGAATTAGTAATTCTAAAAGCTGAAATTCTTTCTTCTTTTCTTACTTTACTTCCTCACTTTTCTAAATACTTATAACTTCTTTTTATCTCTAAGAATTAGTAATTCTAAAAGTTGAAATTCTTTCTTCTTTTCTTACTTTACTTCCTCACTTTTCTAAATACTTATAACTTCTTTTTATCTCTAAGTTTTAGTAATTCTAAAAGTCGTAATTCTTTCTTCTTTTCTTACTTTACTTCCTCACTTTTCTAAATACTTATAACTTCTTTTTATCTCCAAGAATTAGTAATTCTAAAAGCTGAAATTCTTTCTTCTTTTCTTACTTTACTTCCTCACTTTTCTAAATACTTATAACTTCTTTTTATCTCTAAGAATTAGTAATTCTAAAAGCTGTAATTCTTTCTTCTTTTCTTACTTTACTTCCTCACTTTTCTAAATACTTATAACTTCTTTTTATCTCTAAGAATTAGTAATTCTAAAAAGCTGTAATTCTTTCTTCTTTTCTTACTTTACTTCCTCACTTTTCTAAATACTTATAACTTCTTTTTATCTCTAAGAATTAGTAATTCTAAAAGCTGTAATTCTTTCTTCTTTTCTTACTTTACTTCCTCACTTTTCTAAATACTTATAACTTCTTTTTATCTCTAAGAATTAGTAATTCTAAAAGCTGTAATTCTTTCTTCTTTTCTTACTTTACTTCCTCACTTTTCTAATACTTATAACTTCTTTTTATCTCTAAGAATTAGTAATTCTAAAAGTTGAAATTCTTTCTTCTTTTCTTACTTTACTTCCTCACTTTTCTAAATACTTATAACTTCTTTTTATCTCTAAGAATTAGTAATTCTAAAAGCTGTAATTCTTTCTTCTTTTCTTACTTTACTTCCTCACTTTTCTAAATACTTATAACTTCTTTTTATCTCTAAGTTTTAGTAATTCTAAAAGCTGAAATTCTTTCTTCTTTTCTTACTTTACTTCCTCACTTTTCTAAATACTTATAACTTCTTTTTATCTCTAAGAATTAGTAATTCTAAAAGCTGAAATTCTTTCTTCTTTTCTTACTTTACTTCCTCACTTTTCTAAATACTTATAACTTCTTTTTATCTCTAAGTTTTAGTAATTCTAAAGCTGAAATTCTTTCTTCTTTTCTTACTTTACTTCCTCACTTTTCTAAATACTTATAACTTCTTTTTATCTCCAAGAATTAGTAATTCTAAAAGCTGAAATTCTTTCTTCTTTTCTTACTTTACTTCCTCACTTTTCTAAATACTTATAACTTCTTTTATCTCTAAGTTTTAGTAATTCTAAAAGCTGTAATTCTTTCTTCTTTTCTTACTTTACTTCCTCACTTTTCTAAATACTTATAACTTCTTTTTATCTCTAAGAATTAGTAATTCTAAAAGCTGAAATTCTTTCTTCTTTTCTTACTTTACTTCCTCACTTTTCTAAATACTTATAAAAACTTTTAATCTCTAAGTTTTTGTAATTCTAAAAGCTGTAATTCTTTCTTCTTTTTCTTACTTTACTTCCTCACTTTTCTAAATACTTATAACTTCTTTTTATCTCTAAGAATTAGTAATTCTAAAAGCTGAAATTCTTTCTTCTTTTCTTACTTTACTTCCTCACTTTTCTAAATACTTATAACTTCTTTTTATCTCTAAGTTTTTAGTAATTCTAAAGCTGAAATTCTTTCTTCTTTTATTACTTTACTTCCTCACTTTTCTAAATACTTATAACTTCTTTTTATCTCTAAGAATTAGTAATTCTAAAAGCTGAAATTCTTTCTTCTTTTCTTACTTTACTTCCTCACTTTTCTAAATACTTATAACTTCTTTTTATCTCTAAGTTTTTAGTAATTCTATTAGCTGTAATTCTTTCTTCTTTTCTTACTTTACTTCCTCACTTTTCTAAATACTTATAACTTCTTTTTATCTCTAAGAATTAGTAATTCTAAAAGCTGTAATTCTTTCTTCTTTTCTTACTTTACTTCCTCACTTTTCTAAATACTTATAACTTCTTTTTATCTCTAAGAATTAGTAATTCTAAAAGCTGTAATTCTTTCTTCTTTTCTTACTTTACTTCCTCACTTTTCTAAATACTTATAACTTCTTTTTATCTCTAAGAATTAGTAATTCTAAAAGCTGTAATTCTTTCTTCTTTTCTTACTTTACTTCCTCACTTTTCTAAATACTTATAACTTCTTTTTATCTCTAAGAATTAGTAATTCTAAAAGCTGAAATTCTTTCTTCTTTTCTTACTTTACTTCCTCACTTTTCTAAATACTTATAACTTCTTTTTATCTCTAAGAATTAGTAATTCTAAAAGCTAAAATTCTTTCTTCTTTTCTTACTTTACTTCCTCACTTTTCTAAATACTTATAAAAACTTTTTATCTCTAAGTTTTAGTAATTCTAAAAGCTGAAATTCTTTCTTTTTTTCTTACTTTACTTCCTCACTTTTCTAAATACTTATAAAAACTTTTTATCTCTAAGAATTAGTAATTCTAAAAGCTAAAATTCTTTCTTCTTTTCTTACTTTACTTCCTCACTTTTCTAAATACTTATAACTTCTTTTTATCTCTAAGAATTAGTAATTCTAAAAGCTGAAATTCTTTCTTCTTTTCTTACTTTACTTCCTCACTTTTCTAAATACTTATAACTTCTTTTTATCTCTAAGTTTTAGTAATTCTAAAAGCTGAAATTCTTTCTTCTTTTCTTACTTTACTTCCTCACTTTTCTAAATACTTATAACTTCTTTTTATCTCCAAGAATTAGTAATTCTAAAAGCTGAAATTCTTTCTTCTTTTCTTACTTTACTTCCTCACTTTTCTAAATACTTATAACTTCTTTTTATCTCTAAGTTTTAGTAATTCTATTAGCTGTAATTCTTTCTTCTTTTCTTACTTTACTTCCTCACTTTTCTAAATACTTATAACTTCTTTTTATCTCTAAGAATTAGTAATTCTAAAAGCTGTAATTCTTTCTTCTTTTCTTACTTTACTTCCTCACTTTTCTAAATACTTATAACTTCTTTTTATCTCTAAGTTTTAGTAATTCTAAAAGCTGAAATTCTTTCTTCTTTTCTTACTTTACTTCCTCACTTTTCTAAATACTTATAACTTCTTTTTATCTCTAAGAATTAGTAATTCTAAAAGCTGAAATTCTTTCTTCTTTTCTTACTTTACTTCCTCACTTTTCTAAATACTTATAACTTCTTTTTATCTCTAAGAATTAGTAATTCTAAAAGCTGAAATTCTTTCTTCTTTTCTTACTTTACTTCCTCACTTTTCTAAATACTTATAACTTCTTTTTATCTCTAAGAATTAGTAATTCTAAAAGCTGAAATTCTTTCTTCTTTTCTTACTTTACTTCCTCACTTTTCTAAATACTTATAACTTCTTTTTATCTCTAAGAATTAGTAATTCTAAAAGCTGAAATTCTTTCTTCTTTTCTTACTTTACTTCCTCACTTTTCTAAATACTTATAACTTCTTTTTATCTCTAAGAATTAGTAATTCTAAAAGCTGTAATTCTTTCTTCTTTTCTTACTTTACTTCCTCACTTTTCTAAATACTTATAACTTCTTTTTATCTCTAAGAATTAGTAATTCTAAAAGCTGAAATTCTTTCTTCTTTTCTTACTTTACTTCCTCACTTTTCTAAATACTTATAACTTCTTTTTATCTCTAAGAATTAGTAATTCTAAAAGCTGAAATTCTTTCTTCTTTTCTTACTTTACTTCCTCACTTTTCTAAATACTTATAACTTCTTTTTATCTCTAAGAATTAGTAATTCTAAAAGCTGTAATTCTTTCTTCTTTTCTTACTTTACTTCCTCACTTTTCTAAATACTTATAACTTCTTTTTATCTCTAAGAATTAGTAATTCTAAAAGCTGAAATTCTTTCTTCTTTTCTTACTTTACTTCCTCACTTTTCTAAATACTTATAACTTCTTTTTATCTCTAAGTTTTAGTAATTCTAAAAGCTGTAATTCTTTCTTCTTTTCTTACTTTACTTCCTCACTTTTCTAAATACTTATAAAAACTTTTTATCTCTAAGAATTAGTAATTCTAAAAGCTGAAATTCTTTCTTCTTTTCTTACTTTACTTCCTCACTTTTCTAAATACTTATAAAAACTTTTTATCTCTAAGAATTAGTAATTCTAAAAGCTGTAATTCTTTCTTCTTTTCTTACTTTACTTCCTCACTTTTCTAAATACTTATAACTTCTTTTTATCTCTAAGAATTAGTAATTCTAAAAGCTGAAATTCTTTCTTCTTTTCTTACTTTACTTCCTCACTTTTCTAAATACTTATAACTTCTTTTTATCTCTAAGTTTTAGTAATTCTAAAAGCTGAAATTCTTTCTTCTTTTCTTACTTTACTTCCTCACTTTTCTAAATACTTATAAAAACTTTTTATCTCTAAGAATTAGTAATTCTAAAAGCTGTAATTCTTTCTTCTTTTCTTACTTTACTTCCTCACTTTTCTAAATACTTATAACTTCTTTTTATCTCTAAGAATTAGTAATTCTAAAAGCTGAAATTCTTTCTTCTTTTCTTACTTTACTTCCTCACTTTTCTAAATACTTATAACTTCTTTTTATCTCTAAGAATTAGTAATTCTAAAAGCTGAAATTCTTTCTTCTTTTCTTACTTTACTTCCTCACTTTTCTAAATACTTATAACTTCTTTTTATCTCTAAGAATTAGTAATTCTAAAAGCTGAAATTCTTTCTTCTTTTCTTACTTTACTTCCTCACTTTTCTAAATACTTATAACTTCTTTTTATCTCTAAGAATTAGTAATTCTAAAAGCTGAAATTCTTTCTTCTTTTCTTACTTTACTTCCTCACTTTTCTAAATACTTATAACTTCTTTTTATCTCTAAGAATTAGTAATTCTAAAAGCTGTAATTCTTTCTTCTTTTCTTACTTTACTTCCTCACTTTTCTAAATACTTATAACTTCTTTTTATCTCTAAGTTTTAGTAATTCTATTAGCTGTAATTCTTTCTTCTTTTCTTACTTTACTTCCTCACTTTTCTAAATACTTATAACTTCTTTTTATCTCTAAGAATTAGTAATTCTAAAAGCTGTAATTCTTTCTTCTTTTCTTACTTTACTTCCTCACTTTTCTAAATACTTATAACTTCTTTTTATCTCTAAGAATTAGTAATTCTATTAGCTGAAATTCTTTCTTCTTTTCTTACTTTACTTCCTCACTTTTCTAAATACTTATAACTTCTTTTTATCTCTAAGAATTAGTAATTCTAAAAGCTGAAATTCTTTCTTCTTTTCTTACTTTACTTCCTCACTTTTCTAAATACTTATAAAAACTTTTAATCTCTAAGTTTTTGTAATTCTAAAAGCTGTAATTCTTTCTTCTTTTCTTACTTTACTTCCTCACTTTTCTAAATACTTATAACTTCTTTTTATCTCTAAGAATTAGTAATTCTAAAAGCTGAAATTCTTTCTTCTTTTCTTACTTTACTTCCTCACTTTTCTAAATACTTATAACTTCTTTTTATCTCTAAGAATTAGTAATTCTAAAAGCTGTAATTCTTTCTTCTTTTCTTACTTTACTTCCTCACTTTTCTAAATACTTATAACTTCTTTTTATCTCTAAGAATTAGTAATTCTAAAAGCTGTAATTCTTTCTTCTTTTCTTACTTTACTTCCTCACTTTTCTAAATACTTATAACTTCTTTTTATCTCTAAGAATTAGTAATTCTAAAAGCTGAAATTCTTTCTTCTTTTCTTACTTTACTTCCTCACTTTTCTAAATACTTATAACTTCTTTTTATCTCTAAGAATTAGTAATTCTAAAAGCTAAAATTCTTTCTTCTTTTCTTACTTTACTTCCTCACTTTTCTAAATACTTATAACTTCTTTTTATCTCTAAGAATTAGTAATTCTATTAGCTGTAATTCTTTCTTCTTTTCTTACTTTACTTCCTCACTTTTCTAAATACTTATAACTTCTTTTTATCTCCAAGAATTAGTAATTCTAAAAGCTGTAATTCTTTCTTCTTTTCTTACTTTACTTCCTCACTTTTCTAAATACTTATAACTTCTTTTTATCTCTAAGAATTAGTAATTCTAAAAGCTAAAATTCTTTCTTCTTTTCTTACTTTACTTCCTCACTTTTCTAAATACTTATAACTTCTTTTTATCTCTAAGAATTAGTAATTCTATTAGCTGTAATTCTTTCTTCTTTTCTTACTTTACTTCCTCACTTTTCTAAATACTTATAACTTCTTTTTATCTCTAAGAATTAGTAATTCTAAAAGCTGAAATTCTTTCTTCTTTTCTTACTTTACTTCCTCACTTTTCTAAATACTTATAACTTCTTTTTATCTCTAAGAATTAGTAATTCTAAAAGCTGAAATTCTTTCTTCTTTTCTTACTTTACTTCCTCACTTTTCTAAATACTTATAACTTCTTTTTATCTCTAAGAATTAGTAATTCTAAAAGCTGTAATTCTTTCTTCTTTTCTTACTTTACTTCCTCACTTTTCTAAATACTTATAACTTCTTTTTATCTCTAAGAATTAGTAATTCTATTAGCTGTAATTCTTTCTTCTTTTCTTACTTTACTTCCTCACTTTTCTAAATACTTATAACTTCTTTTTATCTCCAAGAATTAGTAATTCTAAAAGCTGTAATTCTTTCTTCTTTTCTTACTTTACTTCCTCACTTTTCTAAATACTTATAACTTCTTTTTATCTCTAAGAATTAGTAATTCTAAAAGCTGTAATTCTTTCTTCTTTTCTTACTTTACTTCCTCACTTTTCTAAATACTTATAACTTCTTTTTATCTCTAAGAATTAGTAATTCTAAAAGCTGTAATTCTTTCTTCTTTTCTTACTTTACTTCCTCACTTTTCTAAATACTTATAACTTCTTTTTATCTCTAAGAATTAGTAATTCTAAAAGCTGAAATTCTTTCTTCTTTTCTTACTTTACTTCCTCACTTTTCTAAATACTTATAACTTCTTTTTATCTCTAAGAATTAGTAATTCTAAAAGCTGTAATTCTTTCTTCTTTTCTTACTTTACTTCCTCACTTTTCTAAATACTTATAACTTCTTTTTATCTCTAAGAATTAGTAATTCTAAAAGCTGAAATTCTTTCTTCTTTTCTTACTTTACTTCCTCACTTTTCTAAATACTTATAAAAACTTTTTATCTCTAAGAATTAGTAATTCTAAAAGCTGAAATTCTTTCTTCTTTTCTTACTTTACTTCCTCACTTTTCTAAATACTTATAAAAACTTTTTATCTCTAAGAATTAGTAATTCTAAAAGCTGTAATTCTTTCTTCTTTTCTTACTTTACTTCCTCACTTTTCTAAATACTTATAACTTCTTTTTATCTCTAAGAATTAGTAATTCTAAAAGCTGAAATTCTTTCTTCTTTTCTTACTTTACTTCCTCACTTTTCTAAATACTTATAACTTCTTTTTATCTCTAAGTTTTAGTAATTCTAAAAGCTGAAATTCTTTCTTCTTTTCTTACTTTACTTCCTCACTTTTCTAAATACTTATAAAAACTTTTTATCTCTAAGAATTAGTAATTCTAAAAGCTGTAATTCTTTCTTCTTTTCTTACTTTACTTCCTCACTTTTCTAAATACTTATAACTTCTTTTTATCTCTAAGAATTAGTAATTCTAAAAGCTGAAATTCTTTCTTCTTTTCTTACTTTACTTCCTCACTTTTCTAAATACTTATAACTTCTTTTTATCTCTAAGAATTAGTAATTCTAAAAGCTGTAATTCTTTCTTCTTTTCTTACTTTACTTCCTCACTTTTCTAAATACTTATAACTTCTTTTTATCTCTAAGAATTAGTAATTCTAAAAGCTGAAATTCTTTCTTCTTTTCTTACTTTACTTCCTCACTTTTCTAAATACTTATAACTTCTTTTTATCTCTAAGAATTAGTAATTCTAAAAGCTGAAATTCTTTCTTCTTTTCTTACTTTACTTCCTCACTTTTCTAAATACTTATAACTTCTTTTTATCTCTAAGAATTAGTAATTCTAAAAGCTGTAATTCTTTCTTCTTTTCTTACTTTACTTCCTCACTTTTCTAAATACTTATAACTTCTTTTTATCTCTAAGAATTAGTAATTCTAAAAGCTGAAATTCTTTCTTCTTTTCTTACTTTACTTCCTCACTTTTCTAAATACTTATAACTTCTTTTTATCTCTAAGTTTTAGTAATTCTATTAGCTGTAATTCTTTCTTCTTTTCTTACTTTACTTCCTCACTTTTCTAAATACTTATAACTTCTTTTTATCTCTAAGAATTAGTAATTCTAAAAGCTGTAATTCTTTCTTCTTTTCTTACTTTACTTCCTCACTTTTCTAAATACTTATAACTTCTTTTTATCTCTAAGTTTTAGTAATTCTATTAGCTGTAATTCTTTCTTCTTTTCTTACTTTACTTCCTCACTTTTCTAAATACTTATAACTTCTTTTTATCTCTAAGAATTAGTAATTCTAAAAGCTGAAATTCTTTCTTCTTTTCTTACTTTACTTCCTCACTTTTCTAAATACTTATAACTTCTTTTTATCTCTAAGAATTAGTAATTCTAAAAGCTGTAATTCTTTCTTCTTTTCTTACTTTACTTCCTCACTTTTCTAAATACTTATAACTTCTTTTTATCTCTAAGTTTTAGTAATTCTAAAAGCTGAAATTCTTTCTTCTTTTCTTACTTTACTTCCTCACTTTTCTAAATACTTATAACTTCTTTTTATCTCTAAGTTTTAGTAATTCTAAAAGCTGAAATTCTTTCTTCTTTTCTTACTTTACTTCCTCACTTTTCTAAATACTTATAACTTCTTTTTATCTCTAAGAATTAGTAATTCTAAAAGCTGTAATTCTTTCTTCTTTTCTTACTTTACTTCCTCACTTTTCTAAATACTTATAACTTCTTTTTATCTCTAAGAATTAGTAATTCTAAAAGCTGAAATTCTTTCTTCTTTTCTTACTTTACTTCCTCACTTTTCTAAATACTTATAACTTCTTTTTATCTCTAAGAATTAGTAATTCTAAAAGCTGTAATTCTTTCTTCTTTTCTTACTTTACTTCCTCACTTTTCTAAATACTTATAACTTCTTTTTATCTCTAAGAATTAGTAATTCTAAAAGCTGTAATTCTTTCTTCTTTTCTTACTTTACTTCCTCACTTTTCTAAATACTTATAACTTCTTTTTATCTCTAAGAATTAGTAATTCTAAAAGCTGAAATTCTTTCTTCTTTTCTTACTTTACTTCCTCACTTTTCTAAATACTTATAACTTCTTTTTATCTCTAAGAATTAGTAATTCTAAAAGCTGTAATTCTTTCTTCTTTTCTTACTTTACTTCCTCACTTTTCTAAATACTTATAACTTCTTTTTATCTCTAAGAATTAGTAATTCTAAAAGCTGTAATTCTTTCTTCTTTTCTTACTTTACTTCCTCACTTTTCTAAATACTTATAACTTCTTTTTATCTCTAAGAATTAGTAATTCTATTAGCTGAAATTCTTTCTTCTTTTCTTACTTTACTTCCTCACTTTTCTAAATACTTATAACTTCTTTTTATCTCTAAGAATTAGTAATTCTAAAAGCTGAAATTCTTTCTTCTTTTATTACTTTACTTCCTCACTTTTCTAAATACTTATAACTTCTTTTTATCTCTAAGAATTAGTAATTCTAAAAGTTGAAATTCTTTCTTCTTTTCTTACTTTACTTCCTCACTTTTCTAAATACTTATAACTTCTTTTTATCTCTAAGAATTAGTAATTCTAAAAGCTGTAATTCTTTCTTCTTTTCTTACTTTACTTCCTCACTTTTCTAAATACTTATAACTTCTTTTTATCTCCAAGAATTAGTAATTCTAAAAGCTGAAATTCTTTCTTCTTTTCTTACTTTACTTCCTCACTTTTCTAAATACTTATAACTTCTTTTTATCTCTAAGAATTAGTAATTCTAAAAGCTGAAATTCTTTCTTCTTTTCTTACTTTACTTCCTCACTTTTCTAAATACTTATAACTTCTTTTTATCTCTAAGTTTTAGTAATTCTAAAAGCTGAAATTCTTTCTTCTTTTCTTACTTTACTTCCTCACTTTTCTAAATACTTATAACTTCTTTTTATCTCCAAGAATTAGTAATTCTAAAAGCTGAAATTCTTTCTTCTTTTATTACTTTACTTCCTCACTTTTCTAAATACTTATAACTTCTTTTTATCTCTAAGTTTTAGTAATTCTAAAAGCTGAAATTCTTTCTTCTTTTCTTACTTTACTTCCTCACTTTTCTAAATACTTATAACTTCTTTTTATCTCTAAGAATTAGTAATTCTATTAGCTGAAATTCTTTCTTCTTTTCTTACTTTACTTCCTCACTTTTCTAAATACTTATAACTTCTTTTTATCTCTAAGAATTAGTAATTCTAAAAGCTGTAATTCTTTCTTCTTTTCTTACTTTACTTCCTCACTTTTCTAAATACTTATAACTTCTTTTTATCTCTAAGAATTAGTAATTCTAAAAGCTGAAATTCTTTCTTCTTTTCTTACTTTACTTCCTCACTTTTCTAAATACTTATAACTTCTTTTTATCTCTAAGAATTAGTAATTCTAAAAGCTGAAATTCTTTCTTCTTTTCTTACTTTACTTCCTCACTTTTCTAAATACTTATAACTTCTTTTTATCTCTAAGAATTAGTAATTCTAAAAGCTGAAATTCTTTCTTCTTTTCTTACTTTACTTCCTCACTTTTCTAAATACTTATAACTTCTTTTTATCTCTAAGAATTAGTAATTCTATTAGCTGAAATTCTTTCTTCTTTTCTTACTTTACTTCCTCACTTTTCTAAATACTTATAACTTCTTTTTATCTCTAAGAATTAGTAATTCTATTAGCTGAAATTCTTTCTTCTTTTCTTACTTTACTTCCTCACTTTTCTAAATACTTATAACTTCTTTTTATCTCTAAGAATTAGTAATTCTAAAAGCTGTAATTCTTTCTTCTTTTCTTACTTTACTTCCTCACTTTTCTAAATACTTATAACTTCTTTTTATCTCTAAGAATTAGTAATTCTAAAAGCTGAAATTCTTTCTTCTTTTCTTACTTTACTTCCTCACTTTTCTAAATACTTATAACTTCTTTTTATCTCTAAGAATTAGTAATTCTAAAAGCTGAAATTCTTTCTTCTTTTCTTACTTTACTTCCTCACTTTTCTAAATACTTATAACTTCTTTTTATCTCTAAGAATTAGTAATTCTAAAAGCTGAAATTCTTTCTTCTTTTCTTACTTTACTTCCTCACTTTTCTAAATACTTATAACTTCTTTTTATCTTTAAGAATTAGTAATTCTAAAAGCTGTAATTCTTTCTTCTTTTCTTACTTTACTTCCTCACTTTTCTAAATACTTATAACTTCTTTTTATCTCTAAGAATTAGTAATTCTATTAGCTGAAATTCTTTCTTCTTTTATTACTTTACTTCCTCACTTTTCTAAATACTTATAAAAACTTTTTATCTCTAAGTTTTAGTAATTCTAAAAGCTGAAATTCTTTCTTCTTTTATTACTTTACTTCCTCACTTTTCTAAATACTTATAACTTCTTTTTATCTCTAAGTTTTAGTAATTCTAAAAGCTGAAATTCTTTCTTCTTTTCTTACTTTACTTCCTCACTTTTCTAAATACTTATAACTTCTTTTTATCTCTAAGAATTAGTAATTCTAAAAGCTGTAATTCTTTCTTCTTTTCTTACTTTACTTCCTCACTTTTCTAAATACTTATAACTTCTTTTTATCTCTAAGTTTTAGTAATTCTAAAAGCTGTAATTCTTTCTTCTTTTCTTACTTTACTTCCTCACTTTTCTAAATACTTATAACTTCTTTTTATCTTTAAGAATTAGTAATTCTAAAAGCTGTAATTCTTTCTTCTTTTCTTACTTTACTTCCTCACTTTTCTAAATACTTATAACTTCTTTTTATCTCTAAGTTTTAGTAATTCTATTAGCTGAAATTCTTTCTTCTTTTCTTACTTTACTTCCTCACTTTTCTAAATACTTATAACTTCTTTTTATCTCTAAGAATTAGTAATTCTAAAAGTTGAAATTCTTTCTTCTTTTCTTACTTTACTTCCTCACTTTTCTAAATACTTATAACTTCTTTTTATCTCTAAGAATTAGTAATTCTATTAGCTGAAATTCTTTCTTCTTTTCTTACTTTACTTCCTCACTTTTCTAAATACTTATAACTTCTTTTTATCTCTTAGTTTTAGTAATTCTAAAAGCTGTAATTCTTTCTTCTTTTCTTACTTTACTTCCTCACTTTTCTAAATACTTATAACTTCTTTTTATCTCTAAGTTTTAGTAATTCTAAAAGCTGAAATTCTTTCTTCTTTTCTTACTTTACTTCCTCACTTTTCTAAATACTTATAACTTCTTTTTATCTCTAAGAATTAGTAATTCTAAAAGTTGAAATTCTTTCTTCTTTTCTTACTTTACTTCCTCACTTTTCTAAATACTTATAACTTCTTTTTATCTCTAAGAATTAGTAATTCTATTAGCTGAAATTCTTTCTTCTTTTATTACTTTACTTCCTCACTTTTCTAAATACTTATAACTTCTTTTTATCTCTAAGTTTTAGTAATTCTAAAAGCTGAAATTCTTTCTTCTTTTCTTACTTTACTTCCTCACTTTTCTAAATACTTATAACTTCTTTTTATCTCTAAGAATTAGTAATTCTATTAGCTGAAATTCTTTCTTCTTTTCTTACTTTACTTCCTCACTTTTCTAAATACTTATAAAAACTTTTAATCTCTAAGTTTTTGTAATTCTAAAAGCTGTAATTCTTTCTTCTTTTCTTACTTTACTTCCTCACTTTTCTAAATACTTATAAAAACTTTTAATCTCTAAGTTTTTGTAATTCTAAAAGCTGTAATTCTTTCTTCTTTTCTTACTTTACTTCCTCACTTTTCTAAATACTTATAACTTCTTTTTATCTCTAAGAATTAGTAATTCTAAAAGCTGTAATTCTTTCTTCTTTTCTTACTTTACTTCCTCACTTTTCTAAATACTTATAACTTCTTTTTATCTCTAAGAATTAGTAATTCTAAAAGCTGAAATTCTTTCTTCTTTTCTTACTTTACTTCCTCACTTTTCTAAATACTTATAACTTCTTTTTATCTCTAAGAATTAGTAATTCTAAAAGCTGAAATTCTTTCTTCTTTTCTTACTTTACTTCCTCACTTTTCTAAATACTTATAACTTCTTTTTATCTCCAAGAATTAGTAATTCTAAAAGCTGAAATTCTTTCTTCTTTTCTTACTTTACTTCCTCACTTTTCTAAATACTTATAACTTCTTTTTATCTCTAAGAATTAGTAATTCTAAAAGCTGAAATTCTTTCTTCTTTTCTTACTTTACTTCCTCACTTTTCTAAATACTTATAACTTCTTTTTATCTCTAAGTTTTAGTAATTCTATTAGCTGTAATTCTTTCTTCTTTTCTTACTTTACTTCCTCACTTTTCTAAATACTTATAACTTCTTTTTATCTCCAAGAATTAGTAATTCTAAAAGCTGAAATTCTTTCTTCTTTTCTTACTTTACTTCCTCACTTTTCTAAATACTTATAACTTCTTTTTATCTCTAAGAATTAGTAATTCTAAAAGCTGTAATTCTTTCTTCTTTTCTTACTTTACTTCCTCACTTTTCTAAATACTTATAACTTCTTTTTATCTCCAAGAATTAGTAATTCTAAAGCTGAAATTCTTTCTTCTTTTCTTACTTTACTTCCTCACTTTTCTAAATACTTATAACTTCTTTTTATCTCTAAGAATTAGTAATTCTAAAAGCTGTAATTCTTTCTTCTTTTCTTACTTTACTTCCTCACTTTTCTAAATACTTATAACTTCTTTTTATCTCTAAGAATTAGTAATTCTAAAAGCTGTAATTCTTTCTTCTTTTCTTACTTTACTTCCTCACTTTTCTAAATACTTATAACTT
Source organism: Loxodes magnus (assembly GCA_946699065.1). Classification (NCBI taxonomy): domain Eukaryota; phylum Ciliophora; class Karyorelictea; order Loxodida; family Loxodidae; genus Loxodes; species Loxodes magnus. The sequence goes on along the minus strand of CAMPDV010005699.1, from coordinate 50 downwards.
CTTTTTATCTCTAAGAATTAGTAATTCTAAAAGCTGTAATTCTTTCTTCT
>CAMPDV010005698.1:0-24410 GCA_946699065.1 Loxodes magnus | reverse complement strand
AATAATATAATAATTACGAATCTGTATTCGGGTTTGTTAAGATATGCTTGTAGATGAAAGTTAGCCTATTAAAAGTGAAGAAGTAAAGTAAGAAAAGAAGATAGAATAATAAGTTTTAAGGAGTATGCTTTTGAAAAGTAATAAGTATTTTGAAAAGTGAAGAAGTAAAGTAAGAAAAGAAGATCTAATGATAAGTTTACGTAGCAAGCACTAAAATATGAGTTAGAATATCCAAAATGTTAATAATAATATAATAATTACGAATCTGTATTCGGTTTGTTAAGATATGCTTGTAGATGAAAGTTAGCCTATTAAAAGTGAAGAAGTAAAGTAAGAAAAGAAGATAGAATTTCAGTTTCAAAGAGAATGTTTTGAGAAGTAATAAGTATTTTGAAAAGTGAAGAAGTAAAGTAAGAAAAGAAGATAGAATTTCAGTTTCAAAGAGAATGTTTTGAGAAGTAATAAGTATTTTGAAAAGTGAAGAAGTAAAGTAAGAAAAGAATATCTAATGATAAGTTTACGTAGCAAGCACTAAAATATGAGTTAGAATATCCAAAATGTTAGTAATAATATAATAATTACGAATCTGTATTCGGTTTGTTAAGATATGCTTGTAGATGAAAGTTAGCCTATTAAAAGTGAAGAAGTAAAGTAAGAAAAGAATATCTAATGATAAGTTTACGTAGCAAGCACTAAAATATGAGTTAGAATATCCAAAATGTTAGTAATAATATAATAATTACGAATCTGTATTCGGTTTGTTAAGATATGCTTGTAGATGAAAGTTAGCCTATTAAAAGTGAAGAAGTAAAGTAAGAAAAGAAGATAGAATAATAAGTTTTAAGGAGTATGCTTTTGAAAAGTAATAAGTATTTTGAAAAGTGAAGAAGTAAAGTAAGAAAAGAAGATCTAATGATAAGTTTACGTAGCAAGCACTAAAATATGAGTTAGAATATCCAAAATGTTAATAATAATATAATAATTACGAATCTGTATTCGGTTTGTTAAGATATGCTTGTAGATGAAAGTTAGCCTATTAAAAGTGAAGAAGTAAAGTAAGAAAAGAATATCTAATGATAAGTTTACGTAGCAAGCACTAAAATATGAGTTAGAATATCCAAAATGTTAGTAATAATATAATAATTACGAATCTGTATTCGGTTTGTTATGATATGCTTGTAGATGAAAGTTAGCCTATTAAAAGTGAAGAAGTAAAGTAAGAAAAGAATATCTAATGATAAGTTTACGTAGCAAGCACTAAAATATGAGTTAGAATATCCAAAATGTTAGTAATAATATAATAATTACGAATCTGTATTCGGTTTGTTAAGATATGCTTGTAGATGAAAGTTAGCCTATTAAAAGTGAAGAAGTAAAGTAAGAAAAGAAGATAGAATAATAAGTTTTAAGGAGTATGCTTTTGAAAAGTAATAAGTATTTTGAAAAGTGAAGAAGTAAAGTAAGAAAAGAAGATCTAATGATAAGTTTACGTAGCAAGCACTAAAATATGAGTTAGAATATCCAAAATGTTAATAATAATATAATAATTACGAATCTGTATTCGGTTTGTTAAGATATGCTTGTAGATGAAAGTTAGCCTATTAAAAGTGAAGAAGTAAAGTAAGAAAAGAATATCTAATGATAAGTTTACGTAGCAAGCACTAAAATATGAGTTAGAATATCCAAAATGTTAGTAATAATATAATAATTACGAATCTGTATTCGGTTTGTTAAGATATGCTTGTAGATGAAAGTTAGCCTATTAAAAGTGAAGAAGTAAAGTAAGAAAAGAAGATAGAATAATAAGTTTTAAGGAGTATGCTTTTGAAAAGTAATAAGTATTTTGAAAAGTGAAGAAGTAAAGTAAGAAAAGAAGATCTAATGATAAGTTTACGTAGCAAGCACTAAAATATGAGTTAGAATATCCAAAATGTTAATAATAATATAATAATTACGAATCTGTATTCGGTTTGTTAAGATATGCTTGTAGATGAAAGTTAGCCTATTAAAAGTGAAGAAGTAAAGTAAGAAAAGAATATCTAATGATAAGTTTACGTAGCAAGCACTAAAATATGAGTTAGAATATCCAAAATGTTAGTAATAATATAATAATTACGAATCTGTATTCGGTTTGTTATGATATGCTTGTAGATGAAAGTTAGCCTATTAAAAGTGAAGAAGTAAAGTAAGAAAAGAATATCTAATGATAAGTTTACGTAGCAAGCACTAAAATATGAGTTAGAATATCCAAAATGTTAGTAATAATATAATAATTACGAATCTGTATTCGGTTTGTTAAGATATGCTTGTAGATGAAAGTTAGCCTATTAAAAGTGAAGAAGTAAAGTAAGAAAAGAAGATAGAATAATAAGTTTTAAGGAGTATGCTTTTGAAAAGTAATAAGTATTTTGAAAAGTGAAGAAGTAAAGTAAGAAAAGAAGATCTAATGATAAGTTTACGTAGCAAGCACTAAAATATGAGTTAGAATATCCAAAATGTTAATAATAATATAATAATTACGAATCTGTATTCGGTTTGTTAAGATATGCTTGTAGATGAAAGTTAGCCTATTAAAAGTGAAGAAGTAAAGTAAGAAAAGAATATCTAATGATAAGTTTACGTAGCAAGCACTAAAATATGAGTTAGAATATCCAAAATGTTAGTAATAATATAATAATTACGAATCTGTATTCGGTTTGTTATGATATGCTTGTAGATGAAAGTTAGCCTATTAAAAGTGAAGAAGTAAAGTAAGAAAAGAATATCTAATGATAAGTTTACGTAGCAAGCACTAAAATATGAGTTAGAATATCCAAAATGTTAGTAATAATATAATAATTACGAATCTGTATTCGGTTTGTTAAGATATGCTTGTAGATGAAAGTTAGCCTATTAAAAGTGAAGAAGTAAAGTAAGAAAAGAAGATAGAATAATAAGTTTTAAGGAGTATGCTTTTGAAAAGTAATAAGTATTTTGAAAAGTGAAGAAGTAAAGTAAGAAAAGAAGATCTAATGATAAGTTTACGTAGCAAGCACTAAAATATGAGTTAGAATATCCAAAATGTTAGTAATAATATAATAATTACGAATCTGTATTCGGTTTGTTAAGATATGCTTGTAGATGAAAGTTAGCCTATTAAAAGTGAAGAAGTAAAGTAAGAAAAGAATATCTAATGATAAGTTTACGTAGCAAGCACTAAAATATGAGTTAGAATATCCAAAATGTTAGTAATAATATAATAATTACGAATCTGTATTCGGTTTGTTATGATATGCTTGTAGATGAAAGTTAGCCTATTAAAAGTGAAGAAGTAAAGTAAGAAAAGAATATCTAATGATAAGTTTACGTAGCAAGCACTAAAATATGAGTTAGAATATCCAAAATGTTAGTAATAATATAATAATTACGAATCTGTATTCGGTTTGTTAAGATATGCTTGTAGATGAAAGTTAGCCTATTAAAAGTGAAGAAGTAAAGTAAGAAAAGAATATCTAATGATAAGTTTACGTAGCAAGCACTAAAATATGAGTTAGAATATCCAAAATGTTAGTAATAATATAATAATTACGAATCTGTATTCGGTTTGTTAAGATATGCTTGTAGATGAAAGTTAGCCTATTAAAAGTGAAGAAGTAAAGTAAGAAAAGAAGATAGAATAATAAGTTTTAAGGAGTATGCTTTTGAAAAGTAATAAGTATTTTGAAAAGTGAAGAAGTAAAGTAAGAAAAGAAGATCTAATGATAAGTTTACGTAGCAAGCACTAAAATATGAGTTAGAATATCCAAAATGTTAATAATAATATAATAATTACGAATCTGTATTCGGTTTGTTAAGATATGCTTGTAGATGAAAGTTAGCCTATTAAAAGTGAAGAAGTAAAGTAAGAAAAGAATATCTAATGATAAGTTTACGTAGCAAGCACTAAAATATGAGTTAGAATATCCAAAATGTTAGTAATAATATAATAATTACGAATCTGTATTCGGTTTGTTATGATATGCTTGTAGATGAAAGTTAGCCTATTAAAAGTGAAGAAGTAAAGTAAGAAAAGAATATCTAATGATAAGTTTACGTAGCAAGCACTAAAATATGAGTTAGAATATCCAAAATGTTAGTAATAATATAATAATTACGAATCTGTATTCGGTTTGTTAAGATATGCTTGTAGATGAAAGTTAGCCTATTAAAAGTGAAGAAGTAAAGTAAGAAAAGAAGATAGAATAATAAGTTTTTAAGGAGTATGCTTTTGAAAAGTAATAAGTATTTTGAAAAGTGAAGAAGTAAAGTAAGAAAAGAAGATCTAATGATAAGTTTACGTAGCAAGCACTAAAATATGAGTTAGAATATCCAAAATGTTAATAATAATATAATAATTACGAATCTGTATTCGGTTTGTTAAGATATGCTTGTAGATGAAAGTTAGCCTATTAAAAGTGAAGAAGTAAAGTAAGAAAAGAATATCTAATGATAAGTTTACGTAGCAAGCACTAAAATATGAGTTAGAATATCCAAAATGTTAGTAATAATATAATAATTACGAATCTGTATTCGGTTTGTTAAGATATGCTTGTAGATGAAAGTTAGCCTATTAAAAGTGAAGAAGTAAAGTAAGAAAAGAAGATAGAATAATAAGTTTTAAGGAGTATGCTTTTGAAAAGTAATAAGTATTTTGAAAAGTGAAGAAGTAAAGTAAGAAAAGAAGATCTAATGATAAGTTTACGTAGCAAGCACTAAAATATGAGTTAGAATATCCAAAATGTTAATAATAATATAATAATTACGAATCTGTATTCGGTTTGTTAAGATATGCTTGTAGATGAAAGTTAGCCTATTAAAAGTGAAGAAGTAAAGTAAGAAAAGAATATCTAATGATAAGTTTACGTAGCAAGCACTAAAATATGAGTTAGAATATCCAAAATGTTAGTAATAATATAATAATTACGAATCTGTATTCGGTTTGTTATGATATGCTTGTAGATGAAAGTTAGCCTATTAAAAGTGAAGAAGTAAAGTAAGAAAAGAATATCTAATGATAAGTTTACGTAGCAAGCACTAAAATATGAGTTAGAATATCCAAAATGTTAGTAATAATATAATAATTACGAATCTGTATTCGGTTTGTTAAGATATGCTTGTAGATGAAAGTTAGCCTATTAAAAGTGAAGAAGTAAAGTAAGAAAAGAAGATAGAATAATAAGTTTTAAGGAGTATGCTTTTGAAAAGTAATAAGTATTTTGAAAAGTGAAGAAGTAAAGTAAGAAAAGAAGATCTAATGATAAGTTTTACGTAGCAAGCACTAAAATATGAGTTAGAATATCCAAAATGTTAATAATAATATAATAATTACGAATCTGTATTCGGTTTGTTAAGATATGCTTGTAGATGAAAGTTAGCCTATTAAAAGTGAAGAAGTAAAGTAAGAAAAGAATATCTAATGATAAGTTTACGTAGCAAGCACTAAAATATGAGTTAGAATATCCAAAATGTTAGTAATAATATAATAATTACGAATCTGTATTCGGTTTGTTAAGATATGCTTGTAGATGAAAGTTAGCCTATTAAAAGTGAAGAAGTAAAGTAAGAAAAGAAGATAGAATAATAAGTTTTAAGGAGTATGCTTTTGAAAAGTAATAAGTATTTTGAAAAGTGAAGAAGTAAAGTAAGAAAAGAAGATCTAATGATAAGTTTACGTAGCAAGCACTAAAATATGAGTTAGAATATCCAAAATGTTAATAATAATATAATAATTACGAATCTGTATTCGGTTTGTTAAGATATGCTTGTAGATGAAAGTTAGCCTATTAAAAGTGAAGAAGTAAAGTAAGAAAAGAATATCTAATGATAAGTTTACGTAGCAAGCACTAAAATATGAGTTAGAATATCCAAAATGTTAGTAATAATATAATAATTACGAATCTGTATTCGGTTTGTTATGATATGCTTGTAGATGAAAGTTAGCCTATTAAAAGTGAAGAAGTAAAGTAAGAAAAGAATATCTAATGATAAGTTTACGTAGCAAGCACTAAAATATGAGTTAGAATATCCAAAATGTTAGTAATAATATAATAATTACGAATCTGTATTCGGTTTGTTAAGATATGCTTGTAGATGAAAGTTAGCCTATTAAAAGTGAAGAAGTAAAGTAAGAAAAGAAGATAGAATAATAAGTTTTAAGGAGTATGCTTTTGAAAAGTAATAAGTATTTTGAAAAGTGAAGAAGTAAAGTAAGAAAAGAAGATCTAATGATAAGTTTACGTAGCAAGCACTAAAATATGAGTTAGAATATCCAAAATGTTAATAATAATATAATAATTACGAATCTGTATTCGGTTTTGTTAAGATATGCTTGTAGATGAAAGTTAGCCTATTAAAAGTGAAGAAGTAAAGTAAGAAAAGAATATCTAATGATAAGTTTACGTAGCAAGCACTAAAATATGAGTTAGAATATCCAAAATGTTAGTAATAATATAATAATTACGAATCTGTATTCGGTTTGTTAAGATATGCTTGTAGATGAAAGTTAGCCTATTAAAAGTGAAGAAGTAAAGTAAGAAAAGAAGATAGAATAATAAGTTTTAAGGAGTATGCTTTTGAAAAGTAATAAGTATTTTGAAAAGTGAAGAAGTAAAGTAAGAAAAGAAGATCTAATGATAAGTTTACGTAGCAAGCACTAAAATATGAGTTAGAATATCCAAAATGTTAATAATAATATAATAATTACGAATCTGTATTCGGTTTGTTAAGATATGCTTGTAGATGAAAGTTAGCCTATTAAAAGTGAAGAAGTAAAGTAAGAAAAGAATATCTAATGATAAGTTTACGTAGCAAGCACTAAAATATGAGTTAGAATATCCAAAATGTTAGTAATAATATAATAATTACGAATCTGTATTCGGTTTGTTATGATATGCTTGTAGATGAAAGTTAGCCTATTAAAAGTGAAGAAGTAAAGTAAGAAAAGAATATCTAATGATAAGTTTACGTAGCAAGCACTAAAATATGAGTTAGAATATCCAAAATGTTAGTAATAATATAATAATTACGAATCTGTATTCGGTTTGTTAAGATATGCTTGTAGATGAAAGTTAGCCTATTAAAAGTGAAGAAGTAAAGTAAGAAAAGAAGATAGAATAATAAGTTTTAAGGAGTATGCTTTTGAAAAGTAATAAGTATTTTGAAAAGTGAAGAAGTAAAGTAAGAAAAGAAGATCTAATGATAAGTTTACGTAGCAAGCACTAAAATATGAGTTAGAATATCCAAAATGTTAATAATAATATAATAATTACGAATCTGTATTCGGTTTGTTAAGATATGCTTGTAGATGAAAGTTAGCCTATTAAAAGTGAAGAAGTAAAGTAAGAAAAGAATATCTAATGATAAGTTTACGTAGCAAGCACTAAAATATGAGTTAGAATATCCAAAATGTTAGTAATAATATAATAATTACGAATCTGTATTCGGTTTGTTAAGATATGCTTGTAGATGAAAGTTAGCCTATTAAAAGTGAAGAAGTAAAGTAAGAAAAGAAGATAGAATTTCAGTTTCAAAGAGAATGTTTTGAGAAGTAATAAGTATTTTGAAAAGTGAAGAAGTAAAGTAAGAAAAGAAGATAGAATTTCAGTTTCAAAGAGAATGTTTTGAGAAGTAATAAGTATTTTGAAAAGTGAAGAAGTAAAGTAAGAAAAGAATATCTAATGATAAGTTTACGTAGCAAGCACTAAAATATGAGTTAGAATATCCAAAATGTTAGTAATAATATAATAATTACGAATCTGTATTCGGTTTGTTATGATATGCTTGTAGATGAAAGTTAGCCTATTAAAAGTGAAGAAGTAAAGTAAGAAAAGAATATCTAATGATAAGTTTACGTAGCAAGCACTAAAATATGAGTTAGAATATCCAAAATGTTAGTAATAATATAATAATTACGAATCTGTATTCGGTTTGTTAAGATATGCTTGTAGATGAAAGTTAGCCTATTAAAAGTGAAGAAGTAAAGTAAGAAAAGAAGATAGAATTTCAGTTTCAAAGAGAATGTTTTGAGAAGTAATAAGTATTTTTGAAAAGTGAAGAAGTAAAGTAAGAAAAGAAGATAGAATTTCAGTTTCAAAGAGAATGTTTTGAGAAGTAATAAGTATTTTGAAAAGTGAAGAAGTAAAGTAAGAAAAGAATATCTAATGATAAGTTTACGTAGCAAGCACTAAAATATGAGTTAGAATATCCAAAATGTTAGTAATAATATAATAATTACGAATCTGTATTCGGTTTGTTATGATATGCTTGTAGATGAAAGTTAGCCTATTAAAAGTGAAGAAGTAAAGTAAGAAAAGAATATCTAATGATAAGTTTACGTAGCAAGCACTAAAATATGAGTTAGAATATCCAAAATGTTAGTAATAATATAATAATTACGAATCTGTATTCGGTTTGTTAAGATATGCTTGTAGATGAAAGTTAGCCTATTAAAAGTGAAGAAGTAAAGTAAGAAAAGAAGATAGAATAATAAGTTTTAAGGAGTATGCTTTTGAAAAGTAATAAGTATTTTGAAAAGTGAAGAAGTAAAGTAAGAAAAGAAGATCTAATGATAAGTTTACGTAGCAAGCACTAAAATATGAGTTAGAATATCCAAAATGTTAGTAATAATATAATAATTACGAATCTGTATTCGGTTTGTTATGATATGCTTGTAGATGAAAGTTAGCCTATTAAAAGTGAAGAAGTAAAGTAAGAAAAGAAGATAGAATAATAAGTTTTAAGGAGTATGCTTTTGAAAAGTAATAAGTATTTTGAAAAGTGAAGAAGTAAAGTAAGAAAAGAAGATCTAATGATAAGTTTACGTAGCAAGCACTAAAATATGAGTTAGAATATCCAAAATGTTAATAATAATATAATAATTACGAATCTGTATTCGGTTTGTTAAGATATGCTTGTAGATGAAAGTTAGCCTATTAAAAGTGAAGAAGTAAAGTAAGAAAAGAAGATAGAATAATAAGTTTTAAGGAGTATGCTTTTGAAAAGTAATAAGTATTTTGAAAAAGTGAAGAAGTAAAGTAAGAAAAGAAGATCTAATGATAAGTTTACGTAGCAAGCACTAAAATATGAGTTAGAATATCCAAAATGTTAATAATAATATAATAATTACGAATCTGTATTCGGTTTGTTAAGATATGCTTGTAGATGAAAGTTAGCCTATTAAAAGTGAAGAAGTAAAGTAAGAAAAGAATATCTAATGATAAGTTTACGTAGCAAGCACTAAAATATGAGTTAGAATATCCAAAATGTTAGTAATAATATAATAATTACGAATCTGTATTCGGTTTGTTAAGATATGCTTGTAGATGAAAGTTAGCCTATTAAAAAGTGAAGAAGTAAAGTAAGAAAAGAAGATAGAATAATAAGTTTTAAGGAGTATGCTTTTGAAAAGTAATAAGTATTTTGAAAAGTGAAGAAGTAAAGTAAGAAAAGAAGATCTAATGATAAGTTTACGTAGCAAGCACTAAAATATGAGTTAGAATATCCAAAATGTTAATAATAATATAATAATTACGAATCTGTATTCGGTTTGTTAAGATATGCTTGTAGATGAAAGTTAGCCTATTAAAAGTGAAGAAGTAAAGTAAGAAAAGAAGATAGAATAATAAGTTTTAAGGAGTATGCTTTTGAAAAGTAATAAGTATTTTGAAAAGTGAAGAAGTAAAGTAAGAAAAGAAGATCTAATGATAAGTTTACGTAGCAAGCACTAAAATATGAGTTAGAATATCCAAAATGTTAATAATAATATAATAATTACGAATCTGTATTCGGTTTGTTAAGATATGCTTGTAGATGAAAGTTAGCCTATTAAAAGTGAAGAAGTAAAGTAAGAAAAGAATATCTAATGATAAGTTTACGTAGCAAGCACTAAAATATGAGTTAGAATATCCAAAATGTTAGTAATAATATAATAATTACGAATCTGTATTCGGTTTGTTATGATATGCTTGTAGATGAAAGTTAGCCTATTAAAAGTGAAGAAGTAAAGTAAGAAAAGAATATCTAATGATAAGTTTACGTAGCAAGCACTAAAATATGAGTTAGAATATCCAAAATGTTAGTAATAATATAATAATTACGAATCTGTATTCGGTTTGTTAAGATATGCTTGTAGATGAAAGTTAGCCTATTAAAAGTGAAGAAGTAAAGTAAGAAAAGAAGATAGAATAATAAGTTTTAAGGAGTATGCTTTTGAAAAGTAATAAGTATTTTGAAAAGTGAAGAAGTAAAGTAAGAAAAGAAGATCTAATGATAAGTTTACGTAGCAAGCACTAAAATATGAGTTAGAATATCCAAAATGTTAATAATAATATAATAATTACGAATCTGTATTCGGTTTGTTAAGATATGCTTGTAGATGAAAGTTAGCCTATTAAAAGTGAAGAAGTAAAGTAAGAAAAGAATATCTAATGATAAGTTTACGTAGCAAGCACTAAAATATGAGTTAGAATATCCAAAATGTTAGTAATAATATAATAATTACGAATCTGTATTCGGTTTGTTAAGATATGCTTGTAGATGAAAGTTAGCCTATTAAAAGTGAAGAAGTAAAGTAAGAAAAGAAGATAGAATAATTTTTAAGGAGTATGCAGTAATAAGTCAAAGAGAATGTAAGAAAAGAAGATTTGATAAGAAGTAAAATAAGTATTCCAAAATTGAAATTCGGTTTGTTAGTGAAGAAGTAAAAAAGTAAGAAAAGAAGATATCTAATGATATTTCAGTAAAATTCAAAGAGAATGTTTTGAGAATGTTGTAATAAGTATTATTGAAAAGTGAAGAAGTAAAGTAAGAAAAGAATATCTAATGATAAGTTTACGTAGCAAGCACTAAAATATGAGTTAGAATATCCAAAATGTTAGTAATAATATAATAATTACGAATCTGTATTCGGTTTGTTAAGATATGCTTGTAGATGAAAGTTAGCCTATTAAAAGTGAAGAAGTAAAGTAAGAAAAGAAGATAGAATAATAAGTTTTAAGGAGTATGCTTTTGAAAAGTAATAAGTATTTTGAAAAGTGAAGAAGTAAAGTAAGAAAAGAAGATCTAATGATAAGTTTACGTAGCAAGCACTAAAATATGAGTTAGAATATCCAAAATGTTAATAATAATATAATAATTACGAATCTGTATTCGGTTTGTTAAGATATGCTTGTAGATGAAAGTTAGCCTATTAAAAGTGAAGAAGTAAAGTAAGAAAAGAATATCTAATGATAAGTTTACGTAGCAAGCACTAAAATATGAGTTAGAATATCCAAAATGTTAGTAATAATATAATAATTACGAATCTGTATTCGGTTTGTTAAGATATGCTTGTAGATGAAAGTTAGCCTATTAAAAGTGAAGAAGTAAAGTAAGAAAAGAAGATAGAATAATAAGTTTTAAGGAGTATGCTTTTGAAAAGTAATAAGTATTTTGAAAAGTGAAGAAGTAAAGTAAGAAAAGAAGATCTAATGATAAGTTTACGTAGCAAGCACTAAAATATGAGTTAGAATATCCAAAATGTTAATAATAATATAATAATTACGAATCTGTATTCGGTTTGTTAAGATATGCTTGTAGATGAAAGTTAGCCTATTAAAAGTGAAGAAGTAAAGTAAGAAAAGAATATCTAATGATAAGTTTACGTAGCAAGCACTAAAATATGAGTTAGAATATCCAAAATGTTAGTAATAATATAATAATTACGAATCTGTATTCGGTTTGTTATGATATGCTTGTAGATGAAAGTTAGCCTATTAAAAGTGAAGAAGTAAAGTAAGAAAAGAATATCTAATGATAAGTTTACGTAGCAAGCACTAAAATATGAGTTAGAATATCCAAAATGTTAGTAATAATATAATAATTACGAATCTGTATTCGGTTTGTTAAGATATGCTTGTAGATGAAAGTTAGCCTATTAAAAGTGAAGAAGTAAAGTAAGAAAAGAAGATAGAATAATAAGTTTTAAGGAGTATGCTTTTGAAAAGTAATAAGTATTTTGAAAAGTGAAGAAGTAAAGTAAGAAAAGAAGATCTAATGATAAGTTTACGTAGCAAGCACTAAAATATGAGTTAGAATATCCAAAATGTTAATAATAATATAATAATTACGAATCTGTATTCGGTTTGTTAAGATATGCTTGTAGATGAAAGTTAGCCTATTAAAAGTGAAGAAGTAAAGTAAGAAAAGAATATCTAATGATAAGTTTACGTAGCAAGCACTAAAATATGAGTTAGAATATCCAAAATGTTAGTAATAATATAATAATTACGAATCTGTATTCGGTTTGTTAAGATATGCTTGTAGATGAAAGTTAGCCTATTAAAAGTGAAGAAGTAAAGTAAGAAAAGAAGATAGAATTTCAGTTTCAAAGAGAATGTTTTGAGAAGTAATAAGTATTTTGAAAAGTGAAGAAGTAAAGTAAGAAAAGAAGATAGAATTTCAGTTTCAAAGAGAATGTTTTGAGAAGTAATAAGTATTTTGAAAAGTGAAGAAGTAAAGTAAGAAAAGAATATCTAATGATAAGTTTACGTAGCAAGCACTAAAATATGAGTTAGAATATCCAAAATGTTAGTAATAATATAATAATTACGAATCTGTATTCGGTTTGTTATGATATGCTTGTAGATGAAAGTTAGCCTATTAAAAGTGAAGAAGTAAAGTAAGAAAAGAATATCTAATGATAAGTTTACGTAGCAAGCACTAAAATATGAGTTAGAATATCCAAAATGTTAGTAATAATATAATAATTACGAATCTGTATTCGGTTTGTTAAGATATGCTTGTAGATGAAAGTTAGCCTATTAAAAGTGAAGAAGTAAAGTAAGAAAAGAAGATAGAATTTCAGTTTCAAAGAGAATGTTTTGAGAAGTAATAAGTATTTTGAAAAGTGAAGAAGTAAAGTAAGAAAAGAAGATAGAATTTCAGTTTCAAAGAGAATGTTTTGAGAAGTAATAAGTATTTTGAAAAGTGAAGAAGTAAAGTAAGAAAAGAATATCTAATGATAAGTTTACGTAGCAAGCACTAAAATATGAGTTAGAATATCCAAAATGTTAGTAATAATATAATAATTACGAATCTGTATTCGGTTTGTTATGATATGCTTGTAGATGAAAGTTAGCCTATTAAAAGTGAAGAAGTAAAGTAAGAAAAGAATATCTAATGATAAGTTTACGTAGCAAGCACTAAAATATGAGTTAGAATATCCAAAATGTTAGTAATAATATAATAATTACGAATCTGTATTCGGTTTGTTAAGATATGCTTGTAGATGAAAGTTAGCCTATTAAAAGTGAAGAAGTAAAGTAAGAAAAGAAGATAGAATAATAAGTTTTAAGGAGTATGCTTTTGAAAAGTAATAAGTATTTTGAAAAGTGAAGAAGTAAAGTAAGAAAAGAAGATCTAATGATAAGTTTACGTAGCAAGCACTAAAATATGAGTTAGAATATCCAAAATGTTAGTAATAATATAATAATTACGAATCTGTATTCGGTTTGTTATGATATGCTTGTAGATGAAAGTTAGCCTATTAAAAGTGAAGAAGTAAAGTAAGAAAAGAAGATAGAATAATAAGTTTTAAGGAGTATGCTTTTGAAAAGTAATAAGTATTTTGAAAAGTGAAGAAGTAAAGTAAGAAAAGAAGATCTAATGATAAGTTTACGTAGCAAGCACTAAAATATGAGTTAGAATATCCAAAATGTTAATAATAATATAATAATTACGAATCTGTATTCGGTTTGTTAAGATATGCTTGTAGATGAAAGTTAGCCTATTAAAAGTGAAGAAGTAAAGTAAGAAAAGAAGATAGAATAATAAGTTTTAAGGAGTATGCTTTTGAAAAGTAATAAGTATTTTGAAAAGTGAAGAAGTAAAGTAAGAAAAGAAGATCTAATGATAAGTTTACGTAGCAAGCACTAAAATATGAGTTAGAATATCCAAAATGTTAATAATAATATAATAATTACGAATCTGTATTCGGTTTGTTAAGATATGCTTGTAGATGAAAGTTAGCCTATTAAAAGTGAAGAAGTAAAGTAAGAAAAGAATATCTAATGATAAGTTTACGTAGCAAGCACTAAAATATGAGTTAGAATATCCAAAATGTTAGTAATAATATAATAATTACGAATCTGTATTCGGTTTGTTAAGATATGCTTGTAGATGAAAGTTAGCCTATTAAAAGTGAAGAAGTAAAGTAAGAAAAGAAGATAGAATAATAAGTTTTAAGGAGTATGCTTTTGAAAAGTAATAAGTATTTTGAAAAGTGAAGAAGTAAAGTAAGAAAAGAAGATCTAATGATAAGTTTACGTAGCAAGCACTAAAATATGAGTTAGAATATCCAAAATGTTAATAATAATATAATAATTACGAATCTGTATTCGGTTTGTTAAGATATGCTTGTAGATGAAAGTTAGCCTATTAAAAGTGAAGAAGTAAAGTAAGAAAAGAATATCTAATGATAAGTTTACGTAGCAAGCACTAAAATATGAGTTAGAATATCCAAAATGTTAGTAATAATATAATAATTACGAATCTGTATTCGGTTTGTTAAGATATGCTTGTAGATGAAAGTTAGCCTATTAAAAGTGAAGAAGTAAAGTAAGAAAAGAAGATAGAATAATAAGTTTTAAGGAGTATGCTTTTGAAAAGTAATAAGTATTTTGAAAAGTGAAGAAGTAAAGTAAGAAAAGAAGATCTAATGATAAGTTTACGTAGCAAGCACTAAAATATGAGTTAGAATATCCAAAATGTTAATAATAATATAATAATTACGAATCTGTATTCGGTTTGTTAAGATATGCTTGTAGATGAAAGTTAGCCTATTAAAAGTGAAGAAGTAAAGTAAGAAAAGAATATCTAATGATAAGTTTACGTAGCAAGCACTAAAATATGAGTTAGAATATCCAAAATGTTAGTAATAATATAATAATTACGAATCTGTATTCGGTTTGTTATGATATGCTTGTAGATGAAAGTTAGCCTATTAAAAGTGAAGAAGTAAAGTAAGAAAAGAATATCTAATGATAAGTTTACGTAGCAAGCACTAAAATATGAGTTAGAATATCCAAAATGTTAGTAATAATATAATAATTACGAATCTGTATTCGGTTTGTTAAGATATGCTTGTAGATGAAAGTTAGCCTATTAAAAGTGAAGAAGTAAAGTAAGAAAAGAAGATAGAATAATAAGTTTTAAGGAGTATGCTTTTGAAAAGTAATAAGTATTTTGAAAAGTGAAGAAGTAAAGTAAGAAAAGAAGATCTAATGATAAGTTTACGTAGCAAGCACTAAAATATGAGTTAGAATATCCAAAATGTTAATAATAATATAATAATTACGAATCTGTATTCGGTTTGTTAAGATATGCTTGTAGATGAAAGTTAGCCTATTAAAAGTGAAGAAGTAAAGTAAGAAAAGAATATCTAATGATAAGTTTACGTAGCAAGCACTAAAATATGAGTTAGAATATCCAAAATGTTAGTAATAATATAATAATTACGAATCTGTATTCGGTTTGTTAAGATATGCTTGTAGATGAAAGTTAGCCTATTAAAAGTGAAGAAGTAAAGTAAGAAAAGAAGATAGAATAATAAGTTTTAAGGAGTATGCTTTTGAAAAGTAATAAGTATTTTGAAAAGTGAAGAAGTAAAGTAAGAAAAGAAGATCTAATGATAAGTTTACGTAGCAAGCACTAAAATATGAGTTAGAATATCCAAAATGTTAATAATAATATAATAATTACGAATCTGTATTCGGTTTGTTAAGATATGCTTGTAGATGAAAGTTAGCCTATTAAAAGTGAAGAAGTAAAGTAAGAAAAGAATATCTAATGATAAGTTTACGTAGCAAGCACTAAAATATGAGTTAGAATATCCAAAATGTTAGTAATAATATAATAATTACGAATCTGTATTCGGTTTGTTATGATATGCTTGTAGATGAAAGTTAGCCTATTAAAAGTGAAGAAGTAAAGTAAGAAAAGAATATCTAATGATAAGTTTACGTAGCAAGCACTAAAATATGAGTTAGAATATCCAAAATGTTAGTAATAATATAATAATTACGAATCTGTATTCGGTTTGTTAAGATATGCTTGTAGATGAAAGTTAGCCTATTAAAAGTGAAGAAGTAAAGTAAGAAAAGAAGATAGAATAATAAGTTTTAAGGAGTATGCTTTTGAAAAGTAATAAGTATTTTGAAAAGTGAAGAAGTAAAGTAAGAAAAGAAGATCTAATGATAAGTTTACGTAGCAAGCACTAAAATATGAGTTAGAATATCCAAAATGTTAATAATAATATAATAATTACGAATCTGTATTCGGTTTGTTAAGATATGCTTGTAGATGAAAGTTAGCCTATTAAAAGTGAAGAAGTAAAGTAAGAAAAGAATATCTAATGATAAGTTTACGTAGCAAGCACTAAAATATGAGTTAGAATATCCAAAATGTTAGTAATAATATAATAATTACGAATCTGTATTCGGTTTGTTAAGATATGCTTGTAGATGAAAGTTAGCCTATTAAAAGTGAAGAAGTAAAGTAAGAAAAGAAGATAGAATTTCAGTTTCAAAGAGAATGTTTTGAGAAGTAATAAGTATTTTGAAAAGTGAAGAAGTAAAGTAAGAAAAGAAGATAGAATTTCAGTTTCAAAGAGAATGTTTTGAGAAGTAATAAGTATTTTGAAAAGTGAAGAAGTAAAGTAAGAAAAGAATATCTAATGATAAGTTTACGTAGCAAGCACTAAAATATGAGTTAGAATATCCAAAATGTTAGTAATAATATAATAATTACGAATCTGTATTCGGTTTGTTATGATATGCTTGTAGATGAAAGTTAGCCTATTAAAAGTGAAGAAGTAAAGTAAGAAAAGAATATCTAATGATAAGTTTACGTAGCAAGCACTAAAATATGAGTTAGAATATCCAAAATGTTAGTAATAATATAATAATTACGA
This sequence comes from Loxodes magnus, assembly GCA_946699065.1. Taxonomy (NCBI): domain Eukaryota; phylum Ciliophora; class Karyorelictea; order Loxodida; family Loxodidae; genus Loxodes; species Loxodes magnus. The sequence continues at coordinate 7,447 of CAMPDV010005698.1, read as the reverse complement.
ATCTGTATTCGGTTTGTTAAGATATGCTTGTAGATGAAAGTTAGCCTATTAAAAGTGAAGAAGTAAAGTAAGAAAAGAAGATAGAATTTCAGTTTCAAAGAGAATGTTTTGAGAAGTAATAAGTATTTTGAAAAGTGAAGAAGTAAAGTAAGAAAAGAAGATAGAATTTCAGTTTCAAAGAGAATGTTTTGAGAAGTAATAAGTATTTTGAAAAGTGAAGAAGTAAAGTAAGAAAAGAATATCTAATGATAAGTTTACGTAGCAAGCACTAAAATATGAGTTAGAATATCCAAAATGTTAGTAATAATATAATAATTACGAATCTGTATTCGGTTTGTTATGATATGCTTGTAGATGAAAGTTAGCCTATTAAAAGTGAAGAAGTAAAGTAAGAAAAGAATATCTAATGATAAGTTTACGTAGCAAGCACTAAAATATGAGTTAGAATATCCAAAATGTTAGTAATAATATAATAATTACGAATCTGTATTCGGTTTGTTAAGATATGCTTGTAGATGAAAGTTAGCCTATTAAAAGTGAAGAAGTAAAGTAAGAAAAGAAGATAGAATAATAAGTTTTAAGGAGTATGCTTTTGAAAAGTAATAAGTATTTTGAAAAGTGAAGAAGTAAAGTAAGAAAAGAAGATCTAATGATAAGTTTACGTAGCAAGCACTAAAATATGAGTTAGAATATCCAAAATGTTAGTAATAATATAATAATTACGAATCTGTATTCGGTTTGTTATGATATGCTTGTAGATGAAAGTTAGCCTATTAAAAGTGAAGAAGTAAAGTAAGAAAAGAATATCTAATGATAAGTTTACGTAGCAAGCACTAAAATATGAGTTAGAATATCCAAAATGTTAGTAATAATATAATAATTACGAATCTGTATTCGGTTTGTTAAGATATGCTTGTAGATGAAAGTTAGCCTATTAAAAGTGAAGAAGTAAAGTAAGAAAAGAAGATAGAATAATAAGTTTTAAGGAGTATGCTTTTGAAAAGTAATAAGTATTTTGAAAAGTGAAGAAGTAAAGTAAGAAAAGAAGATCTAATGATAAGTTTACGTAGCAAGCACTAAAATATGAGTTAGAATATCCAAAATGTTAATAATAATATAATAATTACGAATCTGTATTCGGTTTGTTAAGATATGCTTGTAGATGAAAGTTAGCCTATTAAAAGTGAAGAAGTAAAGTAAGAAAAGAATATCTAATGATAAGTTTACGTAGCAAGCACTAAAATATGAGTTAGAATATCCAAAATGTTAGTAATAATATAATAATTACGAATCTGTATTCGGTTTGTTAAGATATGCTTGTAGATGAAAGTTAGCCTATTAAAAGTGAAGAAGTAAAGTAAGAAAAGAAGATAGAATTTCAGTTTCAAAGAGAATGTTTTGAGAAGTAATAAGTATTTTGAAAAGTGAAGAAGTAAAGTAAGAAAAGAAGATAGAATTTCAGTTTCAAAGAGAATGTTTTGAGAAGTAATAAGTATTTTGAAAAGTGAAGAAGTAAAGTAAGAAAAGAATATCTAATGATAAGTTTACGTAGCAAGCACTAAAATATGAGTTAGAATATCCAAAATGTTAGTAATAATATAATAATTACGAATCTGTATTCGGTTTGTTAAGATATGCTTGTAGATGAAAGTTAGCCTATTAAAAGTGAAGAAGTAAAGTAAGAAAAGAAGATAGAATAATAAGTTTTAAGGAGTATGCTTTTGAAAAGTAATAAGTATTTTGAAAAGTGAAGAAGTAAAGTAAGAAAAGAAGATCTAATGATAAGTTTACGTAGCAAGCACTAAAATATGAGTTAGAATATCCAAAATGTTAATAATAATATAATAATTACGAATCTGTATTCGGTTTGTTAAGATATGCTTGTAGATGAAAGTTAGCCTATTAAAAGTGAAGAAGTAAAGTAAGAAAAGAATATCTAATGATAAGTTTACGTAGCAAGCACTAAAATATGAGTTAGAATATCCAAAATGTTAGTAATAATATAATAATTACGAATCTGTATTCGGTTTGTTAAGATATGCTTGTAGATGAAAGTTAGCCTATTAAAAGTGAAGAAGTAAAGTAAGAAAAGAAGATAGAATAATAAGTTTTAAGGAGTATGCTTTTGAAAAGTAATAAGTATTTTGAAAAGTGAAGAAGTAAAGTAAGAAAAGAAGATCTAATGATAAGTTTACGTAGCAAGCACTAAAATATGAGTTAGAATATCCAAAATGTTAATAATAATATAATAATTACGAATCTGTATTCGGTTTGTTAAGATATGCTTGTAGATGAAAGTTAGCCTATTAAAAGTGAAGAAGTAAAGTAAGAAAAGAATATCTAATGATAAGTTTACGTAGCAAGCACTAAAATATGAGTTAGAATATCCAAAATGTTAGTAATAATATAATAATTACGAATCTGTATTCGGTTTGTTATGATATGCTTGTAGATGAAAGTTAGCCTATTAAAAGTGAAGAAGTAAAGTAAGAAAAGAATATCTAATGATAAGTTTACGTAGCAAGCACTAAAATATGAGTTAGAATATCCAAAATGTTAGTAATAATATAATAATTACGAATCTGTATTCGGTTTGTTAAGATATGCTTGTAGATGAAAGTTAGCCTATTAAAAGTGAAGAAGTAAAGTAAGAAAAGAAGATAGAATAATAAGTTTTAAGGAGTATGCTTTTGAAAAGTAATAAGTATTTTGAAAAGTGAAGAAGTAAAGTAAGAAAAGAAGATCTAATGATAAGTTTACGTAGCAAGCACTAAAATATGAGTTAGAATATCCAAAATGTTAATAATAATATAATAATTACGAATCTGTATTCGGTTTGTTAAGATATGCTTGTAGATGAAAGTTAGCCTATTAAAAGTGAAGAAGTAAAGTAAGAAAAGAATATCTAATGATAAGTTTACGTAGCAAGCACTAAAATATGAGTTAGAATATCCAAAATGTTAGTAATAATATAATAATTACGAATCTGTATTCGGTTTGTTAAGATATGCTTGTAGATGAAAGTTAGCCTATTAAAAGTGAAGAAGTAAAGTAAGAAAAGAAGATAGAATTTCAGTTTCAAAGAGAATGTTTTGAGAAGTAATAAGTATTTTGAAAAGTGAAGAAGTAAAGTAAGAAAAGAAGATAGAATTTCAGTTTCAAAGAGAATGTTTTGAGAAGTAATAAGTATTTTGAAAAGTGAAGAAGTAAAGTAAGAAAAGAATATCTAATGATAAGTTTACGTAGCAAGCACTAAAATATGAGTTAGAATATCCAAAATGTTAGTAATAATATAATAATTACGAATCTGTATTCGGTTTGTTATGATATGCTTGTAGATGAAAGTTAGCCTATTAAAAGTGAAGAAGTAAAGTAAGAAAAGAATATCTAATGATAAGTTTACGTAGCAAGCACTAAAATATGAGTTAGAATATCCAAAATGTTAGTAATAATATAATAATTACGAATCTGTATTCGGTTTGTTAAGATATGCTTGTAGATGAAAGTTAGCCTATTAAAAGTGAAGAAGTAAAGTAAGAAAAGAAGATAGAATTTCAGTTTCAAAGAGAATGTTTTGAGAAGTAATAAGTATTTTGAAAAGTGAAGAAGTAAAGTAAGAAAAGAAGATAGAATTTCAGTTTCAAAGAGAATGTTTTGAGAAGTAATAAGTATTTTGAAAAGTGAAGAAGTAAAGTAAGAAAAGAATATCTAATGATAAGTTTACGTAGCAAGCACTAAAATATGAGTTAGAATATCCAAAATGTTAGTAATAATATAATAATTACGAATCTGTATTCGGTTTGTTATGATATGCTTGTAGATGAAAGTTAGCCTATTAAAAGTGAAGAAGTAAAGTAAGAAAAGAATATCTAATGATAAGTTTACGTAGCAAGCACTAAAATATGAGTTAGAATATCCAAAATGTTAGTAATAATATAATAATTACGAATCTGTATTCGGTTTGTTAAGATATGCTTGTAGATGAAAGTTAGCCTATTAAAAGTGAAGAAGTAAAGTAAGAAAAGAAGATAGAATAATAAGTTTTAAGGAGTATGCTTTTGAAAAGTAATAAGTATTTTGAAAAGTGAAGAAGTAAAGTAAGAAAAGAAGATCTAATGATAAGTTTACGTAGCAAGCACTAAAATATGAGTTAGAATATCCAAAATGTTAGTAATAATATAATAATTACGAATCTGTATTCGGTTTGTTATGATATGCTTGTAGATGAAAGTTAGCCTATTAAAAGTGAAGAAGTAAAGTAAGAAAAGAAGATAGAATAATAAGTTTTAAGGAGTATGCTTTTGAAAAGTAATAAGTATTTTGAAAAGTGAAGAAGTAAAGTAAGAAAAGAAGATCTAATGATAAGTTTACGTAGCAAGCACTAAAATATGAGTTAGAATATCCAAAATGTTAATAATAATATAATAATTACGAATCTGTATTCGGTTTGTTAAGATATGCTTGTAGATGAAAGTTAGCCTATTAAAAGTGAAGAAGTAAAGTAAGAAAAGAAGATAGAATAATAAGTTTTAAGGAGTATGCTTTTGAAAAGTAATAAGTATTTTGAAAAGTGAAGAAGTAAAGTAAGAAAAGAAGATCTAATGATAAGTTTACGTAGCAAGCACTAAAATATGAGTTAGAATATCCAAAATGTTAATAATAATATAATAATTACGAATCTGTATTCGGTTTGTTAAGATATGCTTGTAGATGAAAGTTAGCCTATTAAAAGTGAAGAAGTAAAGTAAGAAAAGAATATCTAATGATAAGTTTACGTAGCAAGCACTAAAATATGAGTTAGAATATCCAAAATGTTAGTAATAATATAATAATTACGAATCTGTATTCGGTTTGTTAAGATATGCTTGTAGATGAAAGTTAGCCTATTAAAAGTGAAGAAGTAAAGTAAGAAAAGAAGATAGAATAATAAGTTTTAAGGAGTATGCTTTTGAAAAGTAATAAGTATTTTGAAAAGTGAAGAAGTAAAGTAAGAAAAGAAGATCTAATGATAAGTTTACGTAGCAAGCACTAAAATATGAGTTAGAATATCCAAAATGTTAATAATAATATAATAATTACGAATCTGTATTCGGTTTGTTAAGATATGCTTGTAGATGAAAGTTAGCCTATTAAAAGTGAAGAAGTAAAGTAAGAAAAGAATATCTAATGATAAGTTTACGTAGCAAGCACTAAAATATGAGTTAGAATATCCAAAATGTTAGTAATAATATAATAATTACGAATCTGTATTCGGTTTGTTAAGATATGCTTGTAGATGAAAGTTAGCCTATTAAAAGTGAAGAAGTAAAGTAAGAAAAGAAGATAGAATAATAAGTTTTAAGGAGTATGCTTTTGAAAAGTAATAAGTATTTTGAAAAGTGAAGAAGTAAAGTAAGAAAAGAAGATCTAATGATAAGTTTACGTAGCAAGCACTAAAATATGAGTTAGAATATCCAAAATGTTAATAATAATATAATAATTACGAATCTGTATTCGGTTTGTTAAGATATGCTTGTAGATGAAAGTTAGCCTATTAAAAGTGAAGAAGTAAAGTAAGAAAAGAATATCTAATGATAAGTTTACGTAGCAAGCACTAAAATATGAGTTAGAATATCCAAAATGTTAGTAATAATATAATAATTACGAATCTGTATTCGGTTTGTTATGATATGCTTGTAGATGAAAGTTAGCCTATTAAAAGTGAAGAAGTAAAGTAAGAAAAGAATATCTAATGATAAGTTTACGTAGCAAGCACTAAAATATGAGTTAGAATATCCAAAATGTTAGTAATAATATAATAATTACGAATCTGTATTCGGTTTGTTAAGATATGCTTGTAGATGAAAGTTAGCCTATTAAAAGTGAAGAAGTAAAGTAAGAAAAGAAGATAGAATAATAAGTTTTAAGGAGTATGCTTTTGAAAAGTAATAAGTATTTTGAAAAGTGAAGAAGTAAAGTAAGAAAAGAAGATCTAATGATAAGTTTACGTAGCAAGCACTAAAATATGAGTTAGAATATCCAAAATGTTAATAATAATATAATAATTACGAATCTGTATTCGGTTTGTTAAGATATGCTTGTAGATGAAAGTTAGCCTATTAAAAGTGAAGAAGTAAAGTAAGAAAAGAATATCTAATGATAAGTTTACGTAGCAAGCACTAAAATATGAGTTAGAATATCCAAAATGTTAGTAATAATATAATAATTACGAATCTGTATTCGGTTTGTTAAGATATGCTTGTAGATGAAAGTTAGCCTATTAAAAGTGAAGAAGTAAAGTAAGAAAAGAAGATAGAATAATAAGTTTTAAGGAGTATGCTTTTGAAAAGTAATAAGTATTTTGAAAAGTGAAGAAGTAAAGTAAGAAAAGAAGATCTAATGATAAGTTTACGTAGCAAGCACTAAAATATGAGTTAGAATATCCAAAATGTTAATAATAATATAATAATTACGAATCTGTATTCGGTTTGTTAAGATATGCTTGTAGATGAAAGTTAGCCTATTAAAAGTGAAGAAGTAAAGTAAGAAAAGAATATCTAATGATAAGTTTACGTAGCAAGCACTAAAATATGAGTTAGAATATCCAAAATGTTAGTAATAATATAATAATTACGAATCTGTATTCGGTTTGTTATGATATGCTTGTAGATGAAAGTTAGCCTATTAAAAGTGAAGAAGTAAAGTAAGAAAAGAATATCTAATGATAAGTTTACGTAGCAAGCACTAAAATATGAGTTAGAATATCCAAAATGTTAGTAATAATATAATAATTACGAATCTGTATTCGGTTTGTTAAGATATGCTTGTAGATGAAAGTTAGCCTATTAAAAGTGAAGAAGTAAAGTAAGAAAAGAAGATAGAATAATAAGTTTTAAGGAGTATGCTTTTGAAAAGTAATAAGTATTTTGAAAAGTGAAGAAGTAAAGTAAGAAAAGAAGATCTAATGATAAGTTTACGTAGCAAGCACTAAAATATGAGTTAGAATATCCAAAATGTTAATAATAATATAATAATTACGAATCTGTATTCGGTTTGTTAAGATATGCTTGTAGATGAAAGTTAGCCTATTAAAAGTGAAGAAGTAAAGTAAGAAAAGAATATCTAATGATAAGTTTACGTAGCAAGCACTAAAATATGAGTTAGAATATCCAAAATGTTAGTAATAATATAATAATTACGAATCTGTATTCGGTTTGTTAAGATATGCTTGTAGATGAAAGTTAGCCTATTAAAAGTGAAGAAGTAAAGTAAGAAAAGAAGATAGAATTTCAGTTTCAAAGAGAATGTTTTGAGAAGTAATAAGTATTTTGAAAAGTGAAGAAGTAAAGTAAGAAAAGAAGATAGAATTTCAGTTTCAAAGAGAATGTTTTGAGAAGTAATAAGTATTTTGAAAAGTGAAGAAGTAAAGTAAGAAAAGAATATCTAATGATAAGTTTACGTAGCAAGC